>AWOL01S0011382.1:14279-61967 GCA_000715115.1 Nicotiana otophora | reverse complement strand
AGCCTAGGGACAATAAAAAGAAGATTGGTACGTAATTGCTTAAATTATTTTACTTTTCTAAGTATATCTATTCTGTTTATTAACTAAATTAATTTATTTTCAGGAAAAGAAGTATGGGCGTCCAATGAGTCATGATGAGCTATTCAAGGAGACACATATTGTGAAGAAGAAGAAAGAGGGGGATCAAGATAGGTGGGTCGAGGACCGGGCCTCGACTGCATATGTAAGCTTTCAATTTTCTTTAAGTATTATAATTTACTTTTATAAAAATTTTGAAATACTGATTTAATTTAAAATAATATAGGGTCACTACCAAAGTAACGTGGAGAAATTTATACGTAGTCATCCAGCTGGTGAATCGGGTGAGCCAACCCAACCTTCGGACGAGGATGCTGAAAGAATATGGTTGGAGTCTGTTGGCGGTCCAAAATAGGGGAAGGTATACGGGCTTTCTACTAAAAACTTCAATCGCTATAAGTGTGGAATGCGAGAAATATGGACTTCCTCAAGGCGAGCAACTTAATAGGGAGAGCCTCTCCGCTATGCGGGAGACAGTGACAAAGCTCACATCAGAGCTAGAAGCGGCCAAGGAAAGAGAAAGGCTTAGAGATGCTCAATTCCTTGGCATGCAAGCTCAGATCAGAACTCTCCTATCTAGTGGAGCTTTTCCGTTGCCCCGATCTCGTGAGTCATCTCCAGAGGGTCAACCTCCACGTGATCGTTCCTCCCGTCCTGCTCGTGATCGTTCCTCCCGTCCTCCCCGTCTTCCACAAGACCGTTCTCTATACCGTCTTGTAAATGAAAGTTCATCAGATGATGATGATGTTGTTGTAGAAAACGCCCTTTGACTTTTATATACTTTGAACTAGACAAATAGAACTAGTTTTGAACTAGTTGTAATTAGTTTTAACTTGGTTTTGGATTTTTATGTTCAATTGAACTTTAATTTGTTAGTTTTAAAGTATTTATTGAATGTTTTGGTTGTTATGTTGTTGTTGTTGTTGTTGTTGTTGTTGTTGTTGTTGTTGTTGTTGTTGTTGTTGTTGTTGTTATTATTAGGTGTATTGGTATGCTGGCAGGTGGTGTAGCTGCCAAAATAGGCATTTTATGCCAAAATTAAACCCAGAAAAACCGACCAAAGTTGATCGGTTTTTAATAAAATAAAAAATTTATTTCAAAATACCGACCAAAGTTGGTCGGTTAATGAACATTGAATTCCCAGAATTCAACATTACCGACCAACTTTGATCGGTATTTTGCCTGCACTGTTGAGGTTACCGACCATAGTTGGTCGGTAATGTTTAATTTTAATTATTTTTAAAAAATATATATTTTCAATTACCGACCAAAGTTGGTCGGTATTTTTAAATTTTAATAATTAATAAAAAAATATAATTTAGTTAAACCGACCAACTTTGATCGGTAAACTTAAATTAATAAAATATGTTTCCGACCAAAGTTGGTGGGTAAGTACTTAAACTTGTCAGATGGTCATTTTAAGCTACCGATCAAAGTTGGTCGGTAATTTCCGACCAACTTTTGTCGGTAAGCCATTCCGACCATCAAAACACCGTCCACACCCTAATGGTCGAGTTTTGGTCGGTAATTGGTCATAAGAGACCAACTTTGGTCGATTTTTTTGGTCGTTTTTTAAGGAATTTCTAGTAGTGTTTCCCATACCCCATTATGGGAATACACTGGATTCGTTGTTATTGTTGTTGATATTGTTGTATCTTATTTATTAGCCCTGAGTTTCATCTCTTTTTGGTTAAGTATCTTATTTATAAGTGCAAAGTTGATCTAGACAAAATTCCATAGAAGTTTTTCACGCTTTAGGTATGAACACATGTGCCTCTTTTTCATCTCTTTGTGTCGAGGATCTTTCGGAAACAACCTCTTTACCCTGGGTAGGGATAAGGTCCGCGTATACACTACCTTCCCAGACCCCACACGTGAGATTATATTGGGTTGTTGTTGTTGGTATGAACACAAGTATTTTAAGCTATAGTTTTCATAAAAGATTTTCACACTTTTGGTATGAACATTTTAAGGTAAAATTTTAGTTCCATAAATGTATAAATGAGAAAGAAGCAGTAACGAAATAAAAGTCTGTTCCAACTCTTCTTCACATGTGAGGTACAGGGGCGAAGCTACACTCACCCTTCGTCGAAAAATTATACTGCGTATATAGGTAATATATTACTCCGATTTTAAAAATATATAACATATATTAAACACCCTTTATCGGAAATTTTTTTTACTTCTTTCAAATTTGAACATCCTTGAATGTTTTTTTTTGGTTTCGCCCCTGGTTAGGCATATGCGATTGTTTGGCAGAAGTTTAATTAGAAGGAGTACAGTATAGTGAGGCGATGAGTTACAATGGATTACACAAAATGCTAGTGGAAAATGTCCTAAAGCTGAGGTTTTTTAAATATCTGTACATACATTTTCAATTTTGGTAATAAGGTTTAATAATTATCAAAAAGTTGGTGTAGTAAAAAAGAGAGATTTGAGAGAAGATTTTTTTTTTTATATCTCCAACTTATTCACTAGAAAAGAGAATACTATTTTGTCGAATGAAGGTATTTTTTTTGTGGTCGAGCTTTGGACTCAACAACTAGTCCGGAGTTGTTTGAGTCATACGATATTGTCAAGCTGTTGTATCATGAACGTGACATGTTAAAGAGTATTATTGATGGACCGGTAAATTAAAATTCTAACGCGACAGCTCTGAATCTCCTTAAAGAGAGCGAGATATTCGCGCTTCAACCCGAAGAATATTTATTTAATTTTCTTTATTTTATTTTTTAACTGTAACTTGTATTTTTCCAAAAATATTCATGGTGTAATGTTACTGTTGTTGTGTTTGGTGTAAGAGAAGATATTTTTCTACTAATAAAGGGTCAAAATTGCCTTGAACTCTAAGAAATAATCCAAATTTGACCTTAGGTACGTGAGTGTTTTAGTATTAGAAGGTCGATATGGAGCTCTGATTGGTGATGGTGTTCCGGCAAATTTAACGTAGAAATATCATGTAGTCACTTTAAAAGGCTGCTATATAGGAATTCGCCGGTGCGTCTTGAATTTCAGTAGTCGTGAATATATACGGTCGAAATCGAGCTCGCCTACGACATGATAAGTCAGGCTTGGAATATGGCAGGCTAAAGATGGACCCCAACCCCACCGAGCTGGAACCCGGGATTGGAACGCTTGCCTTCGAGAATGTCGAGGCCGTGATCCCGGAATTGATCCTAGCCCTAATGAGCTCGAAGAAATATTGTTAGCATAACAGAAGACCGAAATATCCGTAACCGGTCGGATATTACGGCGGGAATCTCAGCACGTATCAATAAGGAACCGACAATCAACAAATCAAGAGATTTTTACCTTTTATAGAATTGTAACTAAAGTATGATTCATCTACTATATAAAGGGTGGTTTGATAATTCATTCAACACATTGTGACACGCATTCCAAAGAAATACATTATTATTATTATTATTATTATTTTCTTTAAGCTCTTATTCTTCTGTGTCTTGATACCGATCGAAGTGCATTCGGCTCTAGTGTGGCTAACCTTCCAAAGCTGAAATTGTCCAATTCGTGTGGTTTGCATTTACTTTATCATTATTTATTTCAATTGCAATCTAATTTATCATTTTGTGTCAAGTTAATCCACATATCCTTAAAAGCACTTACAAATTTAATTGTTATCCGATTTTGAGAGTAAACAGTTTGGCGCCCACTGTGGGGCTAAGGATAATAGTGGTTATTTGACACAAATCTCCATACCACATACTATTTTATACTTGTTCTTTGAAGTGTCTCTAATTTTTGGTTAAAACACAAAATGTCAAACTCTCAATCAACATCCCTACATGTTGACAATAAGTCTGGTCATCACATTGAAAATAATAACGTAGCGCCCGGTGACGAGATACCTCATGTTGATCCCATCAGAATTCCGGCCGCGAACTCGATTGACGCTAATTCACATGTGGCTATCAACACAAAGCTGCCCACCGACCCCGAGAATAGCTTCCGTGGTGGAGCCCGATTAGAGGCTCAAAATACACAAAACATTGGAGGATACATGATCAATTTACGGGTGATCTTCAAAATATTACAGGCTCAATAAGCGGCGATAGCTCAGTTACAGAACCAAAGCCGCGTACCGAGCAGATTCAAACCCGATCGACCCCGAGAAGTCACCCGCATGGATGAACCGGTCGCAGAGAGGTTGAATGAAAATGAATTGGGGACTAACCCCGAGATCATAAAGATGCTCTAGGAATTGACAAAACAGGTAGAATCAGGGGAGAAGAGAATCGAAGCTAATGACAAAAAGGTGGAAACCTAAAATTCCAGGGTCGACCAAATTCCAGGAGCACCGCCGATATTGAAAGGCCTAGATTCCATGAAGTTCGTGCAAAAACCTTTTGCCCCGAGCGCGGCTCCAAAGTACAACGGAACAACCGACCCAAATGAGCATGTAACCTCCTACACATGTGCCATCAAAGGGAACGACTTGGAGGATGATGAGATCGAGTCTGTCTTGTTGAAGAAGTTTGGAGAGACCCTGTCAAAAGGAGCTATGATATGGTATCACAACTTACCTCCTAATTTTATTGACTCATTTGCTATGCTTGCAGATTCTTTTGCGAAAGCACACGCCAGGGCTATCAAGGTCGAGACCAGGAAGTTAGACCTTTTCAAAGTAAAATAGAAGGATAATGAGATGCTCAGAGAGTTCGTGTACCGATTTCAAATGGAACAGATGGACCTGCCACCGGTCGCTGATGATTGGGCCGTTCAGGCTTTCACCCAAGGACTCAACATTCAGAGCTCGTTGGCTTCACAACAGTTGAAACAAAACCTGGTGGAATATTCGGCCGTCACTTGGGTCGATGTCCATAATCGATATCAATCAAAAATCAGGATCGAAGATGATCAGCTTGGGGCCCCTTCCGTGTCCGTGTATCCCGTCAGAACCATCGACAGAGTCAGGAGAGACATCGATCGCGAACCGAGATCAAACAGGGATCGATATCAGCCGTACAATGGAGACTGAAGAAGTAGTGGGCCAGGGCGTAACTCTATGATAAATGAAAGGAGAAGTGATCGAGGTCAGAGCAACCATGGACTAAGAAGCAAAAACAGCTTTGACAAGCCTGTCAGGTCTAAAGAATCACCGAGATTATCAGAGTACAATTTCAACGTCGATATCGCTGCTATTGTATCTACCATCAAACGCATCAAAGATACCAAATGTCCTAGACCTTTACAGTCCGATCCATCCCAAAGGTATCCCAACCTAATGTGAAAATATCACAGTACTCATGGCCACAAAACAGAAGATTGTCGACAATTAAGAGAAGAGGTGGCTCGACTGTTCAACAACGGACATCTCCGAGAGTTGCTGAGTGATTGGGCCAAGAACCAGTTAAGGAATAGGGATTCTAGTAAGCAGACCGAGCAGGAAGAGCCTCAGCACTGATCATCGGTGGAGTTGACATTCTCCCGTGTCCGATGCTGAATGCACCAAAGTATCCATCACAAGGGAAAAATGAACTCGTGATTACGTACCGGAAGGAACCTTGTCTTTCAACGATGAAGACGCTGAGGGGATCGTGCAGCCCTACAACAACACACTGGTAATATCGGTACTCGTAAATAAATCTTGAATTAAGCATGTGTTAATTGATCCAGGTATCCCAGCCAACATTATTAGATCAAGGGTCGTGGAACAACTCGGACTACAAGATCAGATCGTACCTGCGGTCTGAGTCCTGAATGGGTTCAACATGGCATGCGAGACCTCTAAAGGGGAAATAACATTACCGGTGAACATCGCCAAAACCGTGCAGGAAGCCCAGTTCTATGTAATCGAAAGGGATATGAGATACAATGCTTTGCTCGGGAGGTCATGGATTCACAACATGAGAGCAGTATCCTCAAGACTGCACCGGGTGCTGAAATTCCAAACATACGGAGGAGTCCAAACAGTTTATGGGGAATAACTGTCCGCCAAGGAGATGTTCATGGCCGATGAGGTGATCCCGGCATCCACGCTCTCGATATTGGAGGATCCAAATCGGATGGTCAAAGACGGGGCCAAATAGCAATCACCGATACCAGCCTCGACGAAATCGGAGGAATGAAAAGTAAACGAGGACGGCGACTATGGAGTTCCTAGATCTTCCATAGCCCCCGATGATTCCGACACTACAAAATCAAAAGTTGAGGAACTGGATCAAGTTGTCCTAACCGAATATTTGCTCGATCAAAAGGTATACCTGGGCACGGGGTTAAGCCCCGAGCTCAGGAAAAAACTCATTCAATTTCTTATAGCTAACAAAGATTGTTTCGCTTGGTCCTACCTTGATATGACATGGATACCGCCGGAGATAACCACTCACAAGCTAAGCATGGACCCAAATTTCCACTCGGTCAAGAAGAAGAGAAGGCCCCAGTCTGAGGTCAAACATGCTTTCATCAAGGACGAGGTATCTAAACTCCTTAAAATATGGTCTATTCGGGAGGTTAAATACCCCGATTGGTTAGCAAATGTAGTGGTAGTCCCTAAAAAAGGGAATAAATTAAGAATATGTGTAGACTATAAGGATCTGAATAAGGCATGTCCCAAGGACTCCTTCCATTTGCCCAACATCGATCGTATGATCGATGCCATGACCGGCCACGAGATCCTCAATTTTCTCGATGCCTACTCCGGGTACAACCAAATATGGATGAATCCGGGTGATCATAAAAAGCCTCATTTATCACTAAATACGGCACATACTACTATAATGTGATGCCATTCATATTAAAAAATGCTGGTGCCACTTTCCAACGCCTAGTAAACCGGATGTTCGAGGAAAAAATAGGAAAATTAATGGAGGTTTACATTGACGATATGTTGGTTAAGTCTCTGTGAGCAGAGAACCATTTAAAACATTTGCAGGAAACCTTCAGCATATTGAAGAAATACAATATGAAGCGGAACCCGGAGAAATATGCCTTTAGAGTTGGATTAGGTAAATTCCTCGGATTCATGGTATCCAATCGGGGAATCGAGATTAACCCCGACAAGATCAAATTCATCGAAGATATCATGGTTATGGACAATGTGAAGGTCGTGCAAAGATTAACCGGATGCATAGCCGCTCTGGGGTGATTCATCTCGAGGTCCTCTGATAAGAGCCACCGATTCTTCTCACTATTGAAGAAGAAAAATAACTTCTCCTGGACCCCAGAGTGCCAACGGGCCTTGGAGGAACCCAAGCGGTATCTATTGAGCCCACCGCTACTTCACACACCGAAGACAGACGAACAACTATACCTATACTTGGTAGTATCATAGATAGCGGTGAGTGGAGTCATGGTCCGGGAAGAGCAAGGTATGCAATTTCCAATTTACTATGTTAGAAAGACCTAGGTGAGGCCGAAACTAGGTACCCTCACCTAGAAATATTGGCACTCGCTCTCCTAAGAGCCTCTAGGAAGATGAAACCATACTTTCAATGTCATCCTATATGTGTTGTGACTACTTAACCATTGCGAAATATAATGCATAAACCCGAGCTCTCATGACGACTGGCCAAATGGGCTGTGGAGATCAGCGGGTACGATATTGAATATTGACCCCATACTGCCATTAAATCTCAAATATTAGCGGACTTTGTGACCGACTTTATGCCGACCCTAATAACCGAGGCCGAAAGAGAGTTGTTGGTGAACTCGGGGACATCCTCGGGGATATGGACCCTCTTTACGTACGGTGCCTCGAACGCAAAAGGGTCCGGACTTGGCATCATATTGAAGCCACCAACATGCAATATAGTTAGACAATCTATTAGGACTGTGAAATTGACTAACAACGAGGCCGAATATGAGGCCATGATTGTAGTTCTCGAACTAGCCAAAAGCATGGGAGCGGAGGTGTCAAAGCTAAGTGCGACTCCCTCCTCGTGGTGAACCAAGTTAATGGGACGTTCGAGGTTAGAGAAGAACGAATGCAAAGGTACCTGAATAAGTTGCAGGTAACATTACATCGGTTAAAGGAGTGGACTTTGCAACACGTACCTCGGGATCAAAACAGTGAGGCCGATGCCCTTGCTAACTTAGGATCATCGGTCAAGGACGACGAGTTCAACTCGGGGGCAGTCGTACAACTCATGAGTTTGGTAGTGGAAGAAGGCCATACCGAGATTAACTCAACAAGCCTAACTTGGGAATGGAGAAACAAATATATAGAATATACAAAGGCCAAAAAACTGCCTTCATATCCAAAAGAATCAAGGGCCCTGCGTACGAAGGCAGCCCGATTTAGTTTTTTCGAAAATGGAACCCTGTTCAAAAGAACATGCGATGGCCCACTCGCGATATGTCCAGGACCAGGTGATACCGTGTACGTTCTGAAGGAAATACATAAAGGCACATGTGGAAATCATTCGGGCGCCGAATCATTGGTTCGAAAAGTAATCAGAGTCGATTACTATTGGATCGATATGGAAAAGAACGCGGAGGAGTTCATACGAAAATGTGATGAATGTCAAAGACATACTCCGATGATTCACCAACACGAGGAGTTGCTGCATTCGGTTTTGTCACCATGACCTTTCATGAAGTGGGGAATGGACATCGTCGGCCCCCTCCCATGGGTACCCAGTAAGGCTCAATTTATATTATTTATGATATTTTTCTAAGTGGATGGAAGCCCAGGCATATGAGAAGGTCAGAGAAAGAAAAGTCATCGATTTCATTTGGGATCACATTATATGTCGGTTCGGAATGTCGGTCGAGATAGTGTGCGACAATGGGAAGTAGTTTATCGGGAGCAAAGTGAGCAAGTTTATCGAAGACTGTAAGATCAAAAGGATCCTATCAATACCCTACCACCCTAGTGGGAACAGACAAGTAGAATCAACCAATAAAACCATACTGCAAAACCTCAAAAAGAGGTTAACCGATGCCAAAGCAAAATGGAAGGAAATCCTGCCCGAAGTCCTATGGGCATACCGTACGACCTCGAAATCCAGTATCGGGGCCACCCCATTCTCGCTGGTTTACGGCGCCGAAGCTCTAATACCGGTTGAAGTCGGAGAAGCAAGTCTCAGGTTCCGATATGCAACTAAGTAATCGAACGACGAGACCATGAATACAAGCCTGGAGTTATTAGATGAAAGGCGCGAAGCCGCCCTTATTCGGTTGGCCACCCAAAAGCAGTGGATCGAGAGGTATTCTAACCTTCTATCAGGAACTTGGTATTAAGGAAGGTCACGTTAAGTACCCGGAACCCGAACGAAGGGATGTTGGGACCGAACTGGGAGGGTCCTTATCAAATTATCTAGATCACCGTTAAGGGATAGTACAAATTCGGAACAATGAACAGTGAGCAACTACCGAATAACTGGAACATAACTCACTTGAAGCGATATTACTGCTAAGGTACGACCCCATTCATTTCTTTTACTTATTTGCATTTTGAACTAACACTTGCAGGCGACCGTCAAAGAACGACATAATGTTTAGTCTTGAAAGCATGCGTTGCACTCTTTTTTTCTTGAACCAGTTTTGTCCCAAACGGGTTTTCCGGCAAGGTTTTTAATGTTACATCCCGTGATTTCGGTCTATGGCTTGAGTCGCTCAGCATATGTAAATAGATCCGAGCCATGAAAGAATTGTCATATCTAAGTGTGCACAAAAAGAGCACGATGTATAAAAAGATAAAGTCTCGAAACGATGTAGGACTTATAAGTGTGACGACGATGGTTAGGAATAATAGTTGGTGTTTGCAAAATAGGCTACAGACTAGTATTGATTACCTTGATAATGAGTTTAATAAATGTGTTAAACAGCTTGGTATATATCAAATTGAGGTCAAAGAGTTTATGACATGCATTAGTTAAATTTTGAAGTGTAGTGAAAGAAAGAACAAAAATGGAATTAGCTAAAGATGAAAATGGACCCTACCATAATTGAGGATGGACACCTTTTCACGTGGATGCATAATATGAAATGAGAAAATGACCCATTCACTCTACATAGGTGATCTTATGGTTTTATATAGGGAGTGGACAATTCATATTTTTTTTATATAGGGGAAGTGGACCCCACGGTCCAAGTGAATTGTCTTAATATATTACTTGAATTAAATTAGTTTCTTAGTGAGAATAAAGGCAGCAATGAAAGTTAGTTCTTTCTTACGGTATGAAGAGTTCTTTTACTTGAATTGAGGAAGAAAATTTATTAACCATAGTACATTATTCAATTCATATAAACCCCATCTCAATTAACTAGAAGCCCTTTATAATTTCACCTTACGGACAACTATCTCTAAGAAAATCGTATTGCAATTTTCTTCTTGGTTTGGAGGATTTGTGTGTAAAGATGTTGGGAAGGCTTATATCCAATTCATCTTATCCCTTTTATTCAAATAATTAAGGTAAGAATTCAACAATTCACCTAGATAAGTTTATCTTGAACTTAGAGAAATCCGTTTTAATTTCTTATTGATGTAGAAATAAAGGTTCTTGTAGTGTATTTGAGGAGGAATTGGTTGTGTTGAAGGACTGGAAATATAGTTATAAATATGTATATGTGTTGTTATCCTTGATGTTCAAGGTAATATCATACCCTTCTCCATGTATTTGAGGTCATTTGGATCATAGTTTGGTTATTGATGAAGTGTTATAGTTGTTGAACGGTTTTGAGTAGTTTCTTAAGGTATGCTATAGCTAAAAATTGTGAACTATAGTTGTTTGTGATGGTGGTTGTGTTGTGAGTAGAGAAGAAGGGCTAGTAGTGTTGAATTGCCACTGTAGGATGAGATGAAGCTTATGGACCCTAAGTGTTCGATAAAATATCGTAGTGAATCCAATTCTTGGTTTATTGATTTGATTGTGATCCAAACCATTTATACAATGTATATTATCATTTATAGAGCGTACGGGAACTCGTGAGCTATCACTAGCCAAGCAATAAAGGTATGTTTTGCTAGACGTATGTGGCTGTTTTAGAAGGCATTTTGTGGATGTTTTGAACTAGAAATAATATCGTACATATAAGTATGATGTTCTGAAGGTTGTAAACTAATTTATGGAATAAGAGTTGGATACAATTTATATCTTATTATGAGTAAAAACGAGCTTGCCGCTCAATATGATTGTTAAGATAATCAGAGAAACTCATATTGGATTATATTGTTGTTGTTTCTATTGTTGGTTATAGTTGTTGTTATTGGGCTGTTGATGACCCTTAGTGGTCTTTGGGTTGTATTAAAAATAGGAGAGTTGTTTTCCGATTTTCTTTAAGCCATACGACTAGCAAAATACTATGGTACGACATTATATGCTAACGACAATATCATTTCACTTGTTGTAGACGCAAGAAGTTGTGTTGAGCTTGGGTGAGTAATAAAGAAGATATTATACATGTATGTTAAGGCTATCCCTTCTTTTCTTTTGGCATGATCCATATGATATAACGAAAGGAGCAAGCATGCCACTTTTACGAATGATTCTATTCCTAGAAGTACTAGGGTTGCCTATGTTCTTGATTCCCCATATGTCCTATTATTGTATCATTTGTTCATGGATATTAAAAAATACGTAAGTTGCTAAAGTTATCCGAAGTTATATTCATCTTATGACATTCCGAGAAATATGCATTGCATTTATTTATACATGTACATTGACTCATGACTAGATGACATTATATACGCGTATATTATATGTATATTTGATATGGTAAAAGGTTATAGCGTTATATACGTACCACCACCTGATCAGTTGGTATACATTGATGATTTTGCCCACAGGGGCTGAGATGATATGATGGGATGCCCTCAGAGGCTTGATGATGTTATGTACACATATACCTATGCATGTTATGGCATTTATACGCACATGCATGACATTATAAATTTTTCATGATTCACAGAGCTATTCGGAGTTACAGGTTGAGTTATTTACTCCATGTTTATTTAATGTCTTTTATATACTACTGTCATGCCTTACACATACTCGGTACTTTATTTTTACTGACGTCATTTTTGCTTGGGGACGTTGCGTTTCATGCCCTCAGGTCCCGATAGACAGGTTGAGAGTCCTCCTAGTAGGCTATCAACTCAGCGGAAGGTGTTGGTGCACTCCACTTGCTCCAGAGTTGCCTATCTGGTCAGTATGATTTGGACATGTATTGATTGGTATGGCAGGGCCATATCTCGAACTTTATGACATTTATGTACTCGTAGAGGCTTGTAGAGAGATGTCATGTATCTGAATACTTTTATGGCCTTGTCGACTTAAGTTTTGAGTATACAAATGATCATGTCGGCCTTATAGGCCTGTATGTCGCATGCATAAGCTTCTATATCTTGTTGGGTCATCCCATATCGAGTATTCTCTTATGTTTAATTCTAGTTATCTCATGACGGCCTTTTCGATTCATTTACCCATGATAGTATGATAAGAAGGATACATTATATTGGTACTAGGTTGAGTTAGGCACCGGGTGCCCGTCGCGGCCCCACGGTTTGGGTCGTAACAAAAGTGGTATCAGAGCAGTTATGTCCCAGGGAGTCTACAAGCCTTGTCTAGTAGAGTCTTGTTTATGGGTGTGTTGTGCACCACACTTATAAGCATGAGGCTACATTGCATTTAGGACTGTCAATCTTTCTGCTTACTCTAGATCGTGTGGTAGAGCTCAGTTGTAAGAATTCAAACTCTTAAATTTTATTTTATTTGTAATACAATGATACCTACATCCAAAAATACAGTTGGTAAGAGATTGAATATAGCTGTGGAAGAGTTGAGTCAGAGGAACTCGATTTTGCATCATGCTTATGATGAGTTAATGTGAGGTCTTCAGCAGATCATGTGTGTACTAAGATGCATAAGCTTCTTGATAAGGAGCCCTAAGGCAAGAATATCTATCCAACCATATGGTAAAAAGAAATAAGAGAATCAAAAGGTAGATACAAGTTTCAATAAGTAAAAGAAGAAAGATGAAAAAGGGCACGAGGTACCTAGTTAATGAAGATTATCAGTATTTGCAATTCAGACAGAGAAATATTAGCATTGTGAGTTACTTTCAACAGTAATAGAGTTATATACAATTGGCCACACTCATCTTAATTATGCTCTATGGGAGCTAGTAGATATAGTTTAAGAGAAGGATAGGATTTCAAGATCCAGTTTGGGTTAGAGTAACCCAAATAAATGGTGGATGGATTGTTTTCATTAACTAACATTTCCGAAGATGGTGCAAATGTGGTAATAGATCTCCTTGTGAGATACCCAGATGGTGAACTCTAGAATAATATAGTCAGATATGAATACTAGAATGTTCAGAAATTTCAGAAGATAGGCAGTGGAATCCTAGAAAGGATAAATATTTACCTTAGTATGACTCCAACCCCGAGTAAAAACAAAAGAGAGAATGTTAGGCATTCCGAAGAGCTAGTGAGATGAAGCAAGATGAGCTAAAAGTGAATGAACGTTTTATTGAAGTTTTCAGAATAATGTGATAGACAAAAATATTATCCGGAGAATAATAAGAGAGTAAATGAAGCATCACGAGTAAGATGTGATAGATGGGTGATAACGGTAAATCAAAATATGACACGATGACAGAGTCTATAGTCAAGGGAAGAAAAAGATAAAAGGAGACATGCCTTGAAACAATAGAAGAGTATAAGCCATAAAGTCATATCCTTCTTTTGAGAAATAAGTTGGTGACTCCAACGTGATTACCAGAAGGAAACGTTAGACCCCGGAGTAATAGAAATTAGTATGAGCTGCTGAACAAGATAAAATGAATATAAATTAGGGACCGAATAATTTGACAATAGCCGGCATCATGATAATTTTAGAGATCACGTTCCAGCGATAATAGAATGGACAACAGAATAATAACCTTTAAAGGTCATTCAGGAAGACGCTTCCCTAAAGCGAGCACTGTGAGCAAAGTTCAGCTTAAGGGACTAAGTGTGCCAGTTATACTAGGTGTCACCCTCGTGCGTAAGAACGTTAGTTATCCTTGGTACATAAGGGTTACCGCAAGGCGGATAAGATGTCAGTAAAGATGTGAAAAGATGCCAAAGATGAAGAGGTAACTATGGAATAGTAAATAAAGAATACGGTAAAAAGGTGAAAGGAATGAGATTGCATTTATTCAGATTCTACCGATATGATACGACTCCAGAACATTATGCAAGCATGACGCCGGGGAGAGTCAGTAAGGGTTGTGCACCAGATGATACTGATAAATAAGTGGGAATGAACACTCGATACATAAAGGGCCAGTACGAGAGGTAAGTTAAGACAAAGGACATAACTCTAGAGGGGTTACGCAGAATATAGATATGAGAATGGACCAACGAGTAGTTTGTAGTGGATTCAGGAAGAGTCTAGTTATGGCTAGACAAGAGGATACAAATAAATCAATAGATCATGCAAGATAAACATAGTGAACCCCAACATAGAGAATCTAGTCTCGTAGATACGAGATCACAATTGTTGAAAACATTTCAGATAGGAGTTGGAGTAGTTAAAGGTACTGTATAAGTGTTCCAGAAATAAAAGAGAGTGCCACTGGGGAGATATTTAAAATTTCAGTTCAGAAGCAACCCTACGAGCAAAAGGGCGCGGAGGTATGTAACTAAGGATAATTATAGGCGAGTAAGAACATCAAAGATTCCTTCGGGTATGCGATGTAATAAGCTCGTAGCTTTACAGGAGTCAGAGGGTCTCCACTATGTACTAACCCGAAAGACTAGGTGAGGAAATAAGGAAGAAGGCTTCAACCTAAGCATAGTGACATAAAGAAGAGATGGTCTTGTAACAATAGTCTTACTACAATATTGTATACACTCCATAAGAAAGTGGCACCATTGTGGCTAATGAATGGGAAGTGAAAATTAAAGGTGATATTTGAGATCATATGAGTTACAGGAAATTCCAGTATTCGTGGGCAACAAGATAAGCCAAGTATTCATGCAACATGTGGCAGAATGACCAGGAAAAGTAATTGCTTACATTTAAAGACAACTGAGAAGGCACGAAAAGAAATTTATGGTGCTAGCAATTTAAAGGAAGATTGTGAGTAGTATGAATAGATATGTGTAGGTCGCAAGCTAAAGTATGATAGAGTGGCAAGGTTTTAGGTAGACAAGAGTAAGTTTATGAAAAGCTGAGTGAGAAGGTGACGAGAACAGGTAAGGCCTCGAGATTAAGCCTATCAAAACAAGAGAGTTGATGGTTTTCATAAGTTATAGAAATCTCGGTACAGTCTAAAGGAACTCAGAGGAGTCAAAGAATATGAGCAATTAGAAGAGATAAAATGCTTCCCTGGTAGTATAATAAGGGTGTAATGGTGATAGATAAGAGGATGACATTTAGGCTTTTGAATGAGTAATGATTTTAAGAAAAGGGATTTCATGAATTGCATAGGATTAGAATACCCAAATAAGATGAATCACGCTGGGATGCTATGAAATACGGTTATTGAAGTATAGTATCACCCCTAGAGGATCAGGAAAATCACTTCAGATTTTCCTCGATGAGACGTGAGTCCTAGTGACAATGTATTACGTAAGAGGTCTCAAGTTATCAGTGGTAGATATAGATCAACATTAAGGTGAATCAACAATAGATGGATAAAAATTCCAAAGTATAAGAGGAGGTTATGATGTCATTCTTTAGATGAACGGTAATAAGGAAGCATTAAAGGACTTAGATTTATACATATGGGATAAGCAGTGAGAGAGTAACTTAGAGTTGGGTAGCAGACCTCGGTAATAATAAATCGAAATAAGTGTTATAGTACGGTATGACCTACCTAGATGCACTAAAGCCATAAGGACAGATAACCAAGGCTAGGAAGCAAAATATAGCAATAATGGTACATTCAACAAAGTACCAAGCGAAAAACTTCAGTATACCTATAGATGCCCAGATGGACAACTTATTGTAGTTCTGTATATGTTCACAAAGTGACGCCTAGAGATTGGCTAAAAGCTGGGAGAAAATGAGAGAAGAGTCACATAGGCGCACATACAAGGACAAAGTCGTACATACTACATGATAAAAGGTATCAATAGTTACGATATTGGAAGAATTCTGACCACGAGTCGTGGCGTGAGAAAGATGCCTAAAGGAGAGGAATGCCCTGGCCTTTGGATTTATTCATAGAACAGTTGCCTAGATGGCAAAAGACAATATTAAAGTAGTCATAAGAGTCGTAGGTTATGAGAATGATAAGCTCATCAGTCAAAATTCGAGGACGAATGTTCCAAAGGGGGGAATGATGTTACACCCCATGATTTTGTACGTAAAAGTATGTCGTAAGTCAATTGATGTAAACTTGAAAATGAAATCCTATTTGAAAATATATAAAGTGATTTAATGATGTTATGTCCCATTTTTGTAAGCCTTTAAGAGTTATCATTCGGGATAAATATTTCGAAGGGGACATGTTGTTACACCCCATACTTCAAACGTCACTGTCATTATAGGATTATCTAATGTAAGCTCAAAAAGGATGAAATCCTTCTACAAGGATAAGAAAGGTTTACCGAAATCTTAAGTAAGTTAAGATGAATATGAGACTTGTTAATCATGATTTAAATGAGTTTAAAGTTATTATATGACTATATATGATGTTTGGATATGAAATATAAAGTTTGCGAAAAATCAGATTTAAGTTGCGGAAAATTCGAGCTACGATTTGCCTTGTAATGAGCCGTTTTGAGAAATTAAATTCGTAAGTTTTATGATGTAATTTTGGGACATATATCATAACAAAATGAAGGTATTTGAACCTATTTTATAGAGGTCTAAACCATTTATTCATACGATATCGGGGTAGAAAAATATGGATTTTTAAAGTAGGATCGCCAAGTCACGTCGCCGCACTTCGGAGAAACTGGCAGGTTTATAGTCCAGGTTGGGAGGTTGTTTTCTCCCAATATATTTATAGTTATAGGGAGATTTTTATATTGAATTAAATTCCCATGTATCTAGTTTCTAACGCTGTAAACCTTTCATCGATATGACGTCGGAGTAGATAGATATCCGCATTTTCGCGAGACTGCACAAGCAGCTCATTTGGAACCCACTTGAGATGGCCACCGACCCTACGACTTTTAAAAGATGTTTCAGCCTCATTTCAGGTCATTTCTCACCCAAATTTCGTCCAAAAGCTCTCCAAAATCCTCCCTAACATATCCCAAGATCGCAAGAACCAAACCCAAGGGGAATCAACTCAAATCATCATCAAAGATGTTAAAGACTACAAGAGAATGCTTCTATGATATTGTGGTATGATTGAGGGCTATTGTAAGCTAAGTTGACATAGGGTTTCGAGTTGTAGCTGTTGTCAAAGGTATGTATAACATCTTATTGATTGTGCGTAAGGTTAATCTTGTGTTTGTTGTGTTGTTTGAGTGTAAAATCATAAGCTAGCACTTGAAAGAACATGAGATATGATTGTGTTTTTGGTTGGACTGTTTTATGGCTAAATATATGGTTTGTGGTGGCTGAAAATTGTAAGAAATAATTTGATAATGTTGTGGCTGCTGTTGTTAAGCTTTTCTAGGTGTTAATTAAGTTTATTTAAGAAGAAAATATGAAAAATAAGTGATTGACGATAAAAGTTAAGGTGCTAGACGTATGTGGCTATTTTGGAAGGCATTTTGTGGATGTTTTGAACTAGAAATAATATAGTACATATAAGTATGATGTTCTGAAGGTTTTAAAATAATTTATGGAATAAGATTTGGATTCAATTTATATCTTGTTATGAGTACAAATGAGCTTGCCACTCAATATGATTGTTAAGATAATCGGAGAAACTCATATTTGATTATATTATTGTTGTTGCTATTGTTGGTTATAGTTGTTGTTTTTGGGATGTTTATGACCCTTAGTGGTCTTTGGGATGTATTAAAAATAGAGAAGTTGCTGCCCGATTTTCCTTAAGCCATACGACTAGCCAAATATAATGGTACGACACTATATGTTAACGACAATATCATTTCATTTGTTGTAGATGCAATAAGTTGTGTTGAGCTTGGGTGAGTAATAAGGAAGAGATCATACAGGTATGTTAAGGCTATATCTTCTTTTCTTTTGGCATGATCCATATGATACAACGAAACGAGCAATCACACCACTTTCACGAATGATTCTATTCCTAGAAATACTAGGGTTACCTATGTTCTTGATTCCCCATGTGTCCTATTATCATATCGTCTGTTCATTGGTCTTATGATATTCTGAGAGATCTTATTGACTTATTTCATTATGCACTGCATTTATTTATACATGTATATTGACCCATGACGAGATGACGTTATATACGCATATATTACATGTGTATGGGATGTGGTAAAAGGTTATGGCGTTATATACGCACCAACACATGATCGGCTGGTATACGTTGATGATTTCGACCACAGTGGCTGAGATGATATGATGGGATGCCCTCAGAGGCTTGATGATGTTATGTACGCACTTACCTATGCATGGTATGGCATTTATACACACATGCATGACATTATAAATTTTTCATGATTCACAGAGCTATTCAGAGTTACAGGTTGAGTTATTTACTCCATGTTTCTTTCATGTCTTTTATATACTATTGTCATGCCTTACATACTCGGTACTTTATTTGTACTGACGTTCTTTTTTCCTGGGGATGCTGCGTTTGATGCCCGCAGGTCCCGATAGACAGGTCGAGAGTCCTCCTAGTAGGCTATCAGCTCAGCGGAAGGTGTTGGTGCACTCCACTTGCTCCGGAGTTTCCTATCTGGTCAGTTTGATGTGGACATGTATTCATTGGTATGGAGGAACCATATTGCAAACTTTATGACATTTATGTACTCGTAGAGGCTTGTAGACAGATATCATGTATATGAATACTTATATGGCCTTGTAGACCTATGTTTGGAGTATACAAATGATCATGTCGACCTTATAGGCCCCTATGCCACATGCATAAGATTCTATATCATGTTGGGTCATCCCATGTCGAGTATTCTCTTATGTTTAATTCATGTTATCTCATGACGGACTTTTCGGTTCATTTACCCATGATAGTATGATAATAAGGATACGTTATGTTGATACTCGGTTGAGTTAGGCACCGGGTGCCCGTCACGGCCCTACAGTTTGGGTCGTGACATTATAAAAGTTTCATGATTCACAAACCTATTCAGACTCACAGGTTGAGTCATTTACTCCTTGTTTCTTTTATGTCTTTTACATACTACTTTCAATGCCTTACATACTCAGTATATTATTCATACTGACGCCCCAATTGCTTGGGGCCTGCGTTTCATGCCCGCAGGTGCAGGTAGACAGGTTGACGGTCCCCTTTCTTAGGATCCTTGCTTAGCGAGAGTGGGTGTGCTCAAGTTGATCCGGAGCTGCTATTGGGTTTTGGTATGATATGTTTGTATACATACATGAGTATGAGTGGGCCCAGTTCCATCTTTTATACAATTGTATACTCTATTAGAGGTCTATAGATAGTTATGTATAGTTGGATAGTATGTGGCGTTGTCGACTCACCCTACCGCATAACACACACACACACACACACACACACACACACACACATATATATATATATATATATATATATATATATATATATATATGTACATATGTATTTTGGGCATATTTGCTTGCGTATGTTATTCACATGATTCAGTTATTTATTGCCATATGTTATGCATGACCTACACTTATTCCATGTTTTATCTTAGACCTATGCTTAGGGGTATTCGACAGGTAGACTCGGGCACTCGTCATGGGCTATAGGTTGGGTCGTGACAAAAGTGGTATCAGAGTAGTTTTGTCCTAGGGTTGTCTACAACGTGTCTAGTAGAGTCTTGTTTACGAGTGTGTTGTGCACAACATTTATAAACATTAGGCTACATGACATATAGGATGCTACCCTCCCTTCTTATCTTAGATCATGTGATATAAAGATTCATTTTCCTAACAATATGTTATGTTTTCAGCGATGCCTAAGAAGGCTACAACCACCGAGAAGGGCAAGTCCGTGGATGATGAGACTACAAGTCGAGCGCCACTTGTTACCAGGGCTTGGGGAGAGTCACATAGTGAGACTCCATCTCAGACTTCACATACCCTACCCTCTACGGAGGAGATCCGAGGGGCACCAGTTCCAGTGCCCGCCCTAGAACCCCCAGTTCCTCAGCTAGATGCCTCGGTTTAGAAGATAAGAGATGCTATTTAGCTATTGAATCGATTAATAGCTGCACATGTTTGGCACCAGGAGGCAGGTATTGGTTATGCAGATAGGGCCATCAGTGCGAGGGTTCACGATTTCATTAATTTGGACCCTCCCGTATTCATTGGAGCAGATCCTAACGAGGACCCTCAGGTATTTATCGATAGGATGCAGAGAACTTTGAGGGTAAAAAAGGCCACTACAATTGAGTTAGTTGAGCTAGCTTCATATAGGCTTTGGGATATTGCAGTTAATTGGTACGAGTCTTGGGAGTTGTCCAGAGGTGAGGATGCCCTTCCAACAGTATGGCAGAAGTTTATAGAGGCTTTTCTTTGTCATTATTTGCCACTAGAGCTTAGACGGGTTAGAGTTGATAGATTCTTGACCCTTCGGCAGGGTAATATGAGTGTTCGGGAGTGCAACCTTCAGTTTGATTCTTTGACTAGGTATGCTCCCACTATTGTAGCTAAGATGGAGGATCGAGTTCATCGGTTCGTGATGGGGTTGGAGCCGTACCTGCTTAATAATTGTATGTCGGTTTCACTTCAACTAGGCATTGATATTTCTCGTATTCAGGCATACGCTCGGGGTGTAGAGGAGCGTAAGTAGAAGTAGAGGGCCAGTCGTGAGCATGATAGGGTATAGAGTAAGAGAGCGAGATCTTCAGGCCATTCTGATGAGTTTTGAGGTGGTCAAAGACAGCAGTACCCGAGGTATCCAGCCCAGCCGTCGGCTAGTGCACCCCCTCAGTTTGCCGATAGGAGATTTGATCATTCCACATATTTAGGTCCTAGTCAGAATTCCAGGGCCTCTAATTCTCAGTATAAGGGTGAGTCGAGTCAGATGAGGCCGCCCTTGCCACGATGTGCTCATTGTGGTAAGTAGCATGCTGGGCAGTGCCTTGTAGGTTTGGATGTTTGTTATACTTGTGGTTATCCAGGCCAAGTTATGAGAGATTGTCAGACGAGAGGTGGTGCAGTTATAGTTCAGCCAGCGAGATCTGTAGCTGGTTCATCATCATCAGTATGCCCCCCGGGCAAGGTTCACAGACACCAGCTGGTCGTGGCAGAGGTAGAAGTGGAACATCTAGCTCGAGCAGTCCTCAGAACCGTGTTTACGCATTAGCGGGTTGACAGGATCAAGAGTCATCACCCGATGTTATTATAGGTATATTATCAGTCTCCTTATATGATGTATATATATTGATTGATACAGGTTCCACCTTATCATACGTCACTCTGTTGGTTGCTAGTAAGTTTGGGATAAAACCTGAGTTGATTGAACCTTTTGAGGTGTCTACACTTGTTGGGTATCCAGTGATAGCTAGACGGGTATATAAAGACTGTATAGTAGTAGTTCATAGTCGTTCTATAGTAGCAGACCTGATCGAGTTAGATATGGTGGAATTTGATGTTATAATGGGTATGGATTGGTTGGTTTCTTCTTATGTTTGCGTTGATTGTAGATCAAAGATGGTTCGGTTCCAGTTTCTAGGGGAGCCAGTTCTGGAGTGGAAAGGTAATACTGCATCGCCGAAAGGTAGATTTATTTCATTTCTCAAGCCAAGGAAGTTGATCAGAAAGGGTTATATTTATCACTTAGTTCGGGTACAGGATGTGAAAGTAGAGTCACCGACCCTTCAGTCTATCCTGGTGCTTAATGAGTTTCCTAATGAACTTCCAGGCCTTCCGCCAGAGCGGGAGATTGAATTTGCTATTGACATATTACCAGATACTCAGATGATATCTATTCCTCCTTATAGAATGGCACCTACAGAGCTAAGATATTTGAAAGAACAACTGAGGGATTTGCTTGAAAAAGGCTTTATCAGACCTAGTACGTCACTGTGGGGAGCACCTGTATTATTTGTGAGAAATAAAGATAGTTCCTTGCGAATGTGTATTGATTATAGACAGTTGAATAAGGTGACGAACAAGAATAAGTACCCGCTCCCGAGGATTGATGATTTATTTTATCAGTTGCAGGGTACCAGGTGTTTCTTGAAGATAGACTTGAGGTGTGGGTACCATTAGGTAAGGGTTAAAAACAAAGATATTCCGAAGACAACATTCAGGACCAGATACTAGCACTTTGAGTTTCGAGTTATGTCGTTCGGGTTGATCAATGCCCCAACAGTATTCATGGACTTGATGAACCGTGTGTTTAGACCCTTTCTAGATCAGTTCATGATTTTTTTTATAGATGATATTTTTGTTTACTCCCGTTCAGAGACCGAGCATGCAGATCATTTATGTATTGTGCTCAAAGTTTTACAAGAAAGGAAGTTGTACGTAAAATTCTCTAAATGTGAATTCTGTAAATTTCCTTGGTCATATTATTTCAGATGAAGGTATTCGGGTTGATACACAGAAGATTGAGGCAGTGAAGATGTGGCCAAGACCCACGACACCAACGAAGGTTCGTAGCTTCCTGGGTTTGGTAGGTTATTACAGGAGATTTGTAGAGGGCTTTTCTTCTCTTTCAGCACTATTGACAAAGCTAACTCAGAAGGCAACTAAGTTTCAGTTGACTGATGCTTGTGAGCGGAGTTTCCAGGCATTGAAGGACAAATTGACTTCAGCACCGGTTCTGACACTCCCAGAGGGGACCGATGGTTATGCTATCTATTGTGACACTTCGGGCATTTGATTGGGTTGTGTACTGATACATCAGGGTAAGGTTGTAGCTTATGCTTCTAGACAACTAAGAAAGCATGGGAAGAATTACTCGACCCACGATTTAGAGTTAGCCACGATGATTCATGAACTAAAGATGTGGAGGCACTATTTGTATGACATTCATGTTGATATCTATACGGATAATAATAGCCTTCAGTATGTCTTCAAGCAAAAGGAGTTGAATGTTATGTCAGAGGTGATAGTTGGAGCTACTAAAGGACTATGATGTTGATATTTTATACCATCCGGGAAAGGCGAATGTAGTAGCCGATGCCCTCAACTGTAGATCAATGGGTAGCCTATCATATTTACAGCCAAAAAAAAGTGAGATAGCCCATGAGATTCATCAGCTAGCCAACTTGGGAGTTTGATTACTAGATTCAAGTGATACATGAGTTATTATTCAGGACACAACAATATCCTCTCTAGTAACTGAAGTGAAGGAACGCAGTATGAGGAACCTGTGCTAGCTCATTATAGGGATACAACTCCTCAAAAGGAGAAGACACCATTCGAGATTATAGGAGATGGAGTCCTCAAATATCGAGGTCGATTATGCGTTCCTAATGTGGCAGGGTTGCGCCAGCAAGTTATGGGAGAAATTCACTATTCTCGTTATTTTGTTCATCCAGGAGTGACGAAGATGTATCATGATATCAAGGAGGTATATTGGTGGGTCGAAATGAAAAAGGATATAATAGAGTTTGTTGCTCAGTTCCCAAATTGTCAGCAGGTTAAGATTGAGCATCAAAAATCCGGTGGATTACTGCAGGCTATAAAGATTCCGACTTGGAAATGGGAAGTAATTAATATAGATTTCATCATAGGCTTACCTCGTACCCAGTGTAAGTTCAATTCTATAAGGGTGATTGTTGATAGACTTACAAATTTAAACCATTTTCTACCTGTCAGGACTACCTATTCAGCAGAGGATTATGCAAGACTTTACATTAAAGAGATAGTACGACTTCATGGTGTCCCTATATCTATTATCTCAGATAGAGGTACTCAGTTTATAGCTAATTTATGGAGGTCCTTACAAAAAGGATTGGGGACTCAAGTAAGTCTTAGTACAATATTTCATCCCTAGACATACGGTCAGGCTGAGCGTACTATTCAGACACTTGAGGATATGCTATGGAATTGTGTGATGGACTTCAGGGGTAGCTGAGATGAGCATCTTCCACTTATTGAGTTCGCGTATAATAATAGCTATCATTCTAGCATTCAGATGGCTCCATACAAAGATCTATACGGACAAAAGTGTAGGTCACCTATCGAATGGTTCGAAGTTGGGGAAGCCAAGTTAGTAGGACCAAAGTTGGTACAACAGACAGTTGAGAAGATTAAGCTTATACGAGAAAGGCTATTAGCAACTCAGAGTCATCAGAAGTCCTTTGCAGATAATCGATGACAAGAATTGGAGTTTTAGGTAGACAACTAGGTATTCCTAAAGGTATCACTGATGAAAGGCGTTATGAGATTCGGTAAGAAAGGAAAGCTTAGCCCTTGGTATATTGGACCTTATAAGATTATACGCAGAGTAGGCCAAGTAGTATATGAGTTAGACTTGCCTTCCAACTTGGAGTCTGTACATCCAGTCTTTCATGTGTCTATGCTCCATAATTCTATTGGAGATCCCTCTAAAGTCATTCAGTTGACGATGTTCAGGTTACATAGCAACTATCATATGAGGAAGCTCCCATTGCTATACTAGATAGACAAGTTATGAGATTGAGAACTAAGGATGTAGCATCGGTTAAAGTACTTTGGAGAAACAATAATATGGAGGAGATGACTTTGGAAGCTGAAGAAGACATGAAGACTATGTATCCTCACTTGTTTCCATTTTCATAGGAGGATCGAACAGAGACATCACAACCTTTAGGTACGTATATGATACTAGATTCTTATGTTAGTTACTGTCATTGGTCGTGTGAGGCCATTAGTGTTATTGATGATTGTGACCCTATGTGGCTTTTTATTTTTGGGTTTTCTGCATGACAAGTTGGCACTAGTACCGTTATAGAGAAGACTCTGCTAGAATTTCTATAGATCTCTAAGAGTTAACATTAGAGGACGAATGTTTCTGGGGGGGAGGGGATGTTACATCCCGTGATTTTGGTCTATGGCTTGAGTGGCTCGATATATGTAAATAGACCCGAGCCATGAAAGAATTTTGGTCATATCTAAGTATGAAAAAAAAGAGCACGATGTATAAAAAGATAAACTCTCGAAACGATGTAGGACTTATAAGTGTGACGATGATGGTTAGGAACAATAGTTGGTGTTTGCAAAATAGGCTACGGACTAGTGTTAATTACTTGATAATGAGTTTAATAAATATGTTAAATAACTTGGTATATATCAAATTGAGGTCAAAGAGTTTATGACGTGCATTAGTTAAATTTTGGAGTGTAGTGAAAGAAAGAACAAAAATGGAATTAGCTAAAGATGAAAATGGACCCTACCATAATTGATGATGGACACCTTTTCACGTGGATGCATAATATGAAATGAGAAAATCCCATTCACTCTACATAGGTGATCTAGTGGTTTTATATATGGAGTGGACAATTCATATTTTTTATATAGGGGAAGTGGACCCCACGGTCCAAGGGGTTATGAATTGTCTTAATATACTACTTGAATTAAATTAGTTTCTTAGTGAGAATAAAGGCAGCAATGAAAGTTAGTTCTTTCTTACAGCATGAAGAGTTCTTTTACTTGAATTGAGGAAAAATATTTATTAACCATAGCACATTATTCAATTCATATAAACCCTTCAATTCATATAAACCCCATCTCAATCAACTAGAAGCCCTTTACAATTGCACTTTACAGACATCTATCTCTAAGGAAATTGTATTGCAATTTTCTTCTTAGTTTGGAAGATTTGTGTGTAAAGGTGTTGGGAAGGCTTATCTCCAGTTCATCTCATCCCCTTTCTTCAAATAATTAAGGTAAGAATTCAACAATCCTTCTAGATAAGTTTATCTTGAACTTAGAGAAATCCGCTTTAATTTCTTATTGATGTAGAAATAAAGGTTCTTGTAGTGTATTCGAGGAGGATTTGGTTGTGTTGAAGGGATGGAAATATAGTTATAAATATGTATATGTGTTTTTATCCTTGTTGTTCAAGGTAATATCATATGCTTCTCCATGTATTTGAGGTCATTTGGATCATAGTTTGGTTATTGATGAAGTGTTGTAGTTGTTGAACGGTTTTGAGTGATTTCTTAAGGTATCCTATGGCTGAAAATTGTGAAGTATAGTTGTTTGTGATGGTAGTTGTGTTGTGAGTAGAGGAGAAGAGTTAGTAGTGTTGAATTGTCATTGTAGGATGAGATGAAACTTATGCACCCTAACTGTTCGATAAAATATCGTAGTGAATCCAATTCTTGGTTTATTGATTCGATTGTGATCCAAATCATTTATACAATATAGATTATCATTCATAGACTCGTGAGCTATAGTTATCCAAGCAATAAAGGTATGTCAAGGCTATCCCTTCTTTCCTTTTGGTATAATCCATATGATACAAACAAAACAGGCAAACGCACAACTTTCATAAATGCCTATATTCATAGAAGCACTAGGGGTACCTATGTTGTTGATTCCCCATGCATCTTATTATTATATCTTCTGTTCATAGGTCTCATAAAAATACGTAGTTGATAAAGTTTATCCGAAGGTATATTGATCTTATGACATTCTGAGAGAACTTATTGACTTACTTCATTATGCATTGCATTCATTTATATATGTATATTTACCTATGACCAGATGGTGTTATATACACGTATATTATATGTATATGGGATATGGAAAAAGGTTACGGCATTATATACGCACCACCACCTGATCAGTTTGTATATGCTGGTGATTTTGCCCACAGAGGCAGAGATGATATGATGGAATACCCTCAGAGGCTTGATGATGTTATGTACATATATACCTATACATGATATGGAATTTATACGCATATGCATGACATTATAAAAGTTTCATGATTCACAAAGCTATTCAGACTCACAGGTTGAGTCATTTACTCCTTATTTCTTTTATGTCTTTTACATATTATTTTTCATGCCTTACATACTCGGCACATTATTCGTACTGATGCCCCTACTGCTTGGGGCCTGCGTTTCATGCCCGTAGGTGTAAGTAGACAGGCTGACGGTCCCCCTTCTTAGGATCCTTGCTCAGCGAGAGTTGGTGTGCTCCAATTGATCCGGAGCTGCTATTGGGTTTTGGTATGGTACTTTTGTATACATATATGAGTATGACGGGGCCCAATTCCATCCTTTATACAGTTGTACACTCTATTAGAGGTCTGTAGACAGTCATGTATAGTTGGATAGTATGTGGCCTTGTCAAATCGCACTACCGTATTCCGTATATATATATGTACATATGTCTTTTGGACATATTTTCTCACGTATATTATTCACATGATTCATTAGTTTATTGCCAGATATTATCCATGACCTACACTTATTCCATGTTTTATCTTAGACCTATGCTTAGGGGTGTTCGACAGGTAGACTCGGGCACTCGTCATGGTTGGGTCGTGACATTTAACGAGGCAACAGTAAACCGTACTAACTTAGAATTGAAGGCTGGTTGCAAACCGGTATCAGAGATCACAACAACAGTATTCGAGGCCTCTCTATGATCGGCCCCAAACACTGGGGGCATCACTCTCGGATAATGACTTTAGCAAGAAAATAAACTTTTTGATTGAATGGTCTCGGCTCGGTCGATAGGATTTACTGTAAGGGACAAACAGTCGAATGAACCATACCCACATAGACTGCTCAAGCCCTGACATAAAGTTTGTATGCATGTGTACTCGTATATATTATGCATAGAAATAAAAGGAAGTCTCTACCTTGTGGATAAACATCATGTCCCTTAAAAATTTTCTTTTCTTTCTGAATTTCCTACATTCGATCCCCTAAAGGTATCGAACCCAAGAACTGCCTTTATTTGGGTTCAAATGATCACTCCCACTCAGGGACTGCTGTCCAGAAACAAACTCGGATGGCCCGGGCTATCAGAGCCTGGGGGCACAAGACCTATTAGGCAGCGCCCGATCCTTAAAGACTACGGCCATCCCCATTCTGGGACTGTTATCTTAGGCAAGTCCGGATAACTCGAGGTGACAAGCCCACCGGGCAACACCCGAACTAAAAAGCTACGGCCATATTAAAATAGCTCGGAGACGTCCGAGACCCGTAACAAAAAACAATAATGCCTTGAAAAATTTCTTAACCGATTCTAAAGGCTACCCTCGGCAAACTATAATCTAAAATATCATAAGTACTTCAGGGAAATGTTCTGGTCATAACCCTCACGATGCCTTAAACAAAATAATGTCGAAGGCAAGTCCTGTTCGAACCTCCGAACATGACCTAACTATTTCATGCTAAGGCATTTCGATCTTTGCAAACATAAAGAATAAAACAAAGGATAACAAAACTCAGAAATTGTCGAAGGGAAAAGTAAGACTTGTACACTTAGTCTTTACAAAGACCAAACGGCCTTGACAAAAAAGTACAAAAGCACAAAAATACAAAAAATAAAGATAAATGTACAAGGCACTTAAATGGCCTGATCTTCACCGGAGCCCGCCTCGTCGCCAGGATCTTCGGAGTCTCCTCTACCCTCAGATCCGCTCGAACCTTTGGAGCCTTCTTCATCCTCGGGATAAGACAAATTCATGGCCTCGACTTTGAACCCCTTAGCATTGTCGATTTCGGCCGATAAGTCGAAACCCCAAGCATGAATCTCCTCGAGGGCCTCTCTTCGGGATTGCCGCTTCGCATGTTCGACGATATCCTTCGTTCGATCTTGGGCCGCCTCGGCATCGGCCTTGTATTAGGCCACCATCTCATCGGAATCGCCTTTAACCACGAAGACCACCGACTTGGCCGTTTCAAGCTCCTTTCTAAGATTTTCTCGATCAGAGACGGCCGCACTTAGCTCAAACTGGAGCTATTCAACCTATTTGGCCCGCACCTCGATCTTTTTCTTTGCCGCTCGAAGTTGGGTCTCGGTCGAAGTCAGCTGCGCCCGAGCATTCTCTTTTTTCGAGGCCAAACGGTCCATCATG
Source organism: Nicotiana otophora (assembly GCA_000715115.1). Classification (NCBI taxonomy): domain Eukaryota; kingdom Viridiplantae; phylum Streptophyta; class Magnoliopsida; order Solanales; family Solanaceae; genus Nicotiana; species Nicotiana otophora. Next base: position 32,900 of record AWOL01S0011382.1, on the reverse strand, counting down.
CCTTTCCATTTATCGGTCTCGGCCTTAACAACATCCATCTCAGCTCGAAGTTGGGTGATCCGGTTAATTTTCTGTTGGACATGCGGATTCCGACCATTAGTCACCGAATCTAACTCGTCGTCACTAACGTCAAATATTTTTACCTGCTCGACCAAGTCGGCATGTTCCTTCCGATCCACCTTCAGCTTAGCTCGGAGGGTCTTAGCCTCCCCTTCACGCTACTCTCTAAGAAGTTTGTAAGTATCTCTCTTCTTAGTGATCCCTCGAAACTCGGCCTCAAGCTGGTTTAGCTCATCCCGATATCGGAGAAAAGTCTCATGATGAAGCACTGAGGCCTGCAGACACAAAGAAAAATGTTAGGATTATCTACAAATTAGTCTACGTATGAATTAAAGTCATCAAGAGATATTTGTAGTTACCCGATTTTATGCCTGTTGTGCTTCATTGAACAGGCATGGCGTATCTACCTCATTCATCTAAGTTTGGTCTTCCCCGGTCACAAAACACCGAAGGTAGATGGACATCCCTACGGGGGTAGAGGGGACTCGAGCATCCTACGTAATGGAGATGACGATCGACCGCTTCCGGTCAGGATCCACAATCGGAGCTAGGAACCAGTTGACCAGTTACGGGCTTGAAGAAGGCCTACTTGTTCCCGAAGACAGACTCTGTTTCGGCACCTCCAAGTCACCTAACCCGGTGATGTCCTCCGTAGCAGTAGAATCCATGCCATCAAAAAAGCCGCAGATGGGGTTTTCCACTCAATGGGCCCCCTCGTTGGGATGTTCTTTCACCGTCTGAGCCTCGTTGTACATGGACTCAGTGAACAAAGGTGACTCAGTGATGTCTATCACACCAAGTGCTTCCTTCAGGGCATTGCCCACATCCCGAGAAGCTTCGGCTACGGCCTCCTCGTCGTCCTCCCTAACTTGAGGTAGATCGGCCTCGCCTTTCTCCGGTTCGGAAGCCCCTTTCCCTTAGAATCATGACGACACGCGGGTTGTCACGGCCCAAAATCCACTGTAGATCATGATGCCACCTCACGCCGCCGTCAGACAAGCCAACGGTAATTTACTAATTCAATTACCCATATTTATTAAATTTGAAATCAAAATTTCCATTAACTAATTAGTATAAAATAGGATTTACAGTGTGAAACAATGATAGTTATGCGAACTGCCGTACCAAACATCAAGTAGAAACCCCCAAAACCCGATGTCACAAGTGCATGAGCATCAACTAGGAAAAAGACGATAAATGCAACATCTGTCTGGAATACAAATTAGACCAGAGTATATAAATAACTTTGATGGAGACTTTGTAGCTGCGAATTCGTAGCATGGAATGCAGCTCACTATAAGTCCCCGCGATAGCTGCGCCTCTGTGCCCCAAAGATCACTAGACATAAATGTACCTGCACAAAAATGTGCAGCAAGTGTAGTATGAGTACGTAAACAACGTGTACCCAGTAAGTATCAAGTCTAATCTCGAAGAAGTAGTGACGAGAGGTCGAGTTTAAAATAGAAATATTTAACTAGACATGGTTGATGTGAATAACAATAATTTTTCTTAACAAGCGGAAAAAAATAATTCTTTCAAATTCAATAATTTCCAATTAATCAATTATCTTCACAAGCAGCAATAGGATGTCAAAGTATCGTGTAATTATTATTATTAAGCACGATTTTCTGCCGAGTTCGTACGTCCCGATCCAGAGTGTCGTGTACACTGCCGAGGAGCGTGCGGCATGATCCATAGATGTATCTATACTGCCAAGGCGCTCGGCCCGCTCCACAAGAAAGGAAGACATTTTCTTATGAACCTCCGGAATGAGAAATTATTAAAAGGCTGACACATAAGGATGTACAATTTCTACTAACAGTCAAGTAATTTGCACAAAAATTCAAGTATGCGAAATTTCGGTCTTTTACTCCTTCCTCTAACAATTTCCAATATAATTCCAGTACTTTAATTAAACAAAGGATGTAATTATTACAAGTAATTCATGCTTTGAGTCCTAAAATACCCGGACATAATATAATTAGTAGCTACGCACGAACTCTCGTCACCTCGTGCATACATAGACCCCATAATTAGCAATAATTATTAATTTAAATCACCTATGGGGTAAATTTCCTCTTACAAGGTGCGACAAGAGACTTACCTCGCTTCGAAGTTCCATAGTCGGCTCCAACGCCACTCTAACACCTCAAACCGATGCTTGTCGATTCAAAACTATGCAAACAATGTGTAAATCAATCAATATGTGTTCTAATACCCATAACTATTGAATTCAAATAATTTCTAACTCCGCTCGAAAAGTCGATAAAAATTTACCCTTAGGCCCACGTGCCTGGATTCTGAAATTTTTCGAAGATAATCTTTACCCATAACACCACGAACTCGATTATATTATTTATTTCAAATTTCATGTCCAATTTCGTGGTAAAAATTCAAAAATATCAATTTCTAGGTTTTTCTTCAAAATTCTAAATTTTTACAAACTTTCATGAATTTACAAGCCTAAATTCATATATTTAACTCACAAGTGGTAGAAATCACTTACCTCATTATTGACAATGAAAATGGTGCTCCAAAATCGCACCAAGGTCGGCTCTCATGGATGAAATTAAATGAGAAATGACCAAAATCATGTTTTATTAAAAACTTCAGTGCCCAGCCATGATTTTCGCTTCTGCGGCCCAGAAGGTCGCTCCTGCAACCGCCGCTTCTGCTGCTCCAAGTCTCGCACCTGCGAGAACCCATGTCCAAGTCGCCCGCCGCTTCTGCGGCCCGTATGCGCATCTGCGCCCCCCCTCTTCTGCGATGCCCACTCCGTAGGTGCTGTCCCGCTTCTGCGACGAGATAACCGCATATGCGTTCCCAACATTGCCCAATGAAACCCGCTCCTGCGCTTGCCTTGCCACTTTTGCGGCATTGCACCTGCGGCCCTTTTTCCGCAGGTGCGATTGCACCAGCAACCAGAAAATTCCCAGCATTGCCTTATTTTAAAAAATCGATCTGTTAACCCTCCGGAATCCACCTGAGGCCCTCGGGGCCCCAACCAAACATACCAAAAAGTCCTAAAATATCATACAAACTTAGTCGAGCCTTTAAATCACATCAAACAATGCTAAAAACACGAATTACCCTCCAATTCAAACTTAATGAACTTTGAAACATCAAACTTCTACAATCGATGCCGGAACCTATCAAATTACGTCCGATCGACCTCACATTTTGCACACAAGTCATAATTGACATTACGGAACTACTCCAACTTACAAAATTGAAATCCGACTCCGATATCAAAAAGTCCACTCATGATCAAACTTCTCAAAATCATCCAAATTTTCAACTTTCGTCAATTGACGCCGAAATGACCTACGGACCTCCAAATCAACATCCGGATACGTTCATAAGATCATAATCACCATACAAAACTATTCCCAGGACCAGAATCCCAAACGGACATAGATAACATCAAAATTCATTCCAACCTAAACTTAGAAAATTCTTAAACCTTCAAAATGCCAACATTCTATAATAAGCACTGAAATACCCCCTAGCCACCCGATTCTCGATCCGAACATACACCCAGGTCAGAAATCATCATACGAACCTATTGGAACCTTCAAATCCCGATTCCGAGGTCATTTACTAAAAATCCAAACCTTAGTAAATTCTTCCAACTTAAAGCTTCTAAATTTTGAATTTTCTCCCCGAATCAACTTCAAACATCCCGAAATTCGATTCCGACTACGCGTACAAGTCATAATACCTGAAGTGAAGCTACTCAAGGACTCAAACCGTCGAACGACGCGCTATAGCTCAAAACGACCGGTCGGGTCGTTACATTCTCCCCCACTTAAACATACGTTCATCCTCGAATGTGTTAGGAATTGCTCCGAAGTTTCCCAAAATCACTGTTTAACACCTTGTGCACCTACCCGTCCCATCACAATTCCAGTTTGGCACCTCAGCTAGAGCCGGACTGAAGGTCCTCTCTTTTATTCAATCTATAAGCCTTAGACCCAAATTCCAACCTCCGAATTTCTTTACAATACCTTATTCTAATATACGGACACCGTATCAATCACTACACACTATGCTAAAACACGATTGTGCATCTATGCAGAAATTACACCACGTACCACATAACTCATCTGCCCAAGGCAAGATCATCCGACCACATAATACAAATAAGCCCGATTTCAATCCTCATAATACTGGCATGACAGATAAGATGTGTAGAAATTCATAACCACCTGCTGAATCAATCAAATCATGGAGTCGCTTCTCCTAACAAGGACCATAGCCTCATTCTGAACCGAATAACGTTATTCTCTCTCTAATGTACTTATTTAAATCTGATTGCACTAAATTTCAGGTCTAATAGTCTCATCTCACCCAGTATAAGTTACACAGGGAATAAGCCATCTCAACCACTGACCAAGATCTCATATAACGCCAAAAATGCGCCAACATGCTACGAACTCGAATGAGATATATAAGGAAAACAAACTCTGGAATGGAGCTTCCCAGTCCGCGTAATAAATAAAATAGTCGAACAGACGCTATGAACTCTCCTCAGAGGATGAGAAACAAAAATACACCGAATCAAATATATGTAACCGTACTCAACATCTCACTGTTGCGGCGTGCAACCCGATCCAACATGACACTCAAGAAGAAAATACACACATCAAGCTGTAACGCTTATACTTACGAAATACATGAATATCGATCACAAGCCTGCCCAGTGCATAGTACAAATCCTTGGAAGGCAAATAGCACCACACGCTATGAAACTCAAGCACAACTAAGGTGCGATAAATGACCTATATATCGAGAGCTATCATGCTTATATAACACCGCAAGCTACACAGGACCTCAACACATGTGCGGATAATCAATCCATTTCACAACCCACGTGGCACAATATAGGCTACACGGAATAACTGACAACGAAAATAACATCTAATGCCCGACGACTCCTTCGTAAGAAATGTTATGACGAATGAACACGTCTGACCTTACGTAGAGCACACATTCACCTAGACCCACTAACGGACCTCAAATCGATTCTGATCATACCATACTGGGCTAACAACCTTTCAAGGATCCACAATGGCCCTTTTCATGACACACACGAGCAGCCGTCCCAATCCGGAACAAACTCCTATATTAACAATAGTACCCAAAATCTCCATACTTGGTTTTAATCCTTAGCAATCAAGTGACTAACATAACATACTTATACAGATTTCCCCATGGGCTACGCTCCCATAACCTTCCACTCAGGTAGCAAAGTCCGTACATCCATACCACCCATCGTTCAAATTCCGTAAAACAAATTAAGAATCCGCAATTCATTACACAAGGCCTCTTACACAGTACGCCGTCCTCAGGTCACACTAAAGAAAATGCCAACTTACTCTGAACACTTGCTTATCCAAGCTCGTAACATTCTAATCAACACCGAACCGCAACCTTGACCTTTAACGTCCAATTCCCATGCCACTCAGTGCACCTATAATGCTGCTACGCAATAATACACGTAATCACCATAACCCTTGAACTACTAGTGGAATAAGTCACTCCATTGGCAAGAAACCTTTCACTTAGCTCATTTCCGAAGAACCAATGCAATACACAACTGAATTCCCAGACAACGGAGATATACCAACCTCAAGTCGCGATCTAAACTGCCATAAATATTTTGGAATCTATTTACACAACAAGACCGTTTGAATTAAATACCTCTCAAATCAATCGAGTTATGGTGGCTGTCAAGCCCACGAGTACAACCACAAATCATATGTATAAATTCACGCTGAAGAAACTGATCACTGCCACAATTATGCTGATTCAGCCATTATTAGCTGGCCCAACTTCTTCAAATTCACTCTTGACTTGCCTTAGAAAGACTAGAAGCTCCATTCAAACATAACAAACTAAATCCACACTCATACTGAGTGACACGCATCACGAGACCACATCGTCTCAATACTCATAACTCATCTCATACCTTCCTCATGCGCACAATGACACTCCTAACCGGTATACCTATTCCCTCAAATCCGAAGCTATTTATTCCTTTCCTCCAATACCGCACCGCATACCTGATGATAACATAAAACACTCCAAGTCCCGTTCACAATCCCCTGCAGAAATTCGATCCTTAACCACACAACGGACCTGAAATCCTTATGTACTAGACTTAAATTCTTGAACTCACTGGACCATTGTTAAGAGTCACCCACTCTGACCTGGTCTCGAATATAACCAAACTCCATTTCCCTGCTAGTACATGAATACCCTCACAAAGAAGCAACCGACTAAATCCTTGCACATTACCTCCACAAGAAGCATAACTCTGAGTCTTCCCAAAACCTGCACCTGAATCGATAAGATGAAATATAGAACACATTTATCAATTTCTCTGCTCGAATTACCCCTGATGTTTCCCTTTTATTAGTTACAAATAATCCTCTAATGTGCCGATAACCGGAAGCTACACAAGATGACAACCACGTGATCCAATCGTAGATGGTGGGACTCCCCAACTTAGCTTTAAGCTACCATCATATAATATAGAGCCCACAACTATTCCTTCTTCTCATTTACCATGATATCGCGCCTTTAACTGCCAAATTTCTCGAAGTCTTTTGTTAAGCTTTTCATGAACATTCTGAATCATTCGCCTATCTCATTTCGACCTCTTACCCACTCCAAATAAAATCCATAAAGCCAAATCAACCTCCATCACGATTCCCACACTGTTCTACACTTTCCTGAGGCACGTGGTTATCATACCACAGAACCCATATGCTAATTTGCCACTCTTACTTCGGTTAAACTATCTCCTTTAAGCAACTTCTCAATCTCTTTTTTTCATACTTGACCTGCTAGTACTTCAACCACCACGAAACATTTCCCGCCATGTCCTCCCTCATACTTTGCTGCCCAAACCTTGCATCAAATCAAAATCCATCTCTGTAGCACCTGAACCAATAAATTGCTACCAGCTTTAAGCCTCCTGAAAGGTCATCTTACTCGAGCCGTCACATTAGAAATACCAATTCGATTCTAGACCGCTGCACACATCTAACTCTGGCAACCACCTCTCATGCACCATTTCACAACACCCTGCCCCGAAGGCTAAATCCAAGAAGACCGTAACACCGGCGAACCGTAATGCGTTCAAACGAGGACGACAACACCGTATCACAATGAAAATTCCACCACGCTCGAAAATATCAAGTCTCGTTACTTTATCAACCAAGCATGGACATATATAGTCTGATTGCCTTTCCTCCACTGGAATTAAATGTTGAACCCCTTAATCATGCACTGAGAAATCCTCTCTTCAAGCTATTCACTGCCTCAACACATAAACAAGCACCTTACCATTACACCAACATTGTGCGATAACAATGCATAGACATCGTAGCAACCCGTGCATGGTCTCGAAACTATAAAAAAAATACCGATACTAAGCTGGAACAAAAGAACTTTCTTCCACAAGGCGACGATAATAACTTGTTTGAGTGCGCAGGGAGAAACATCTTGCACCATGTTTGTAGCACCATTACAACTCCTCGATGCCCAATTGACACGAGAGCTTAACATCATATAAGAATGAGTAGGAAGGCAATAAAGGCACAAGCCTCAATGGAATCAAACCGCACGATAAAGGAATCAAGAAGGGAAATGCTCCTAACAGCCCTGTAGCCTCTCGAAGATAAGTACAGATGTCTCTGTACCGATACGCAAGACTCTACTAGACTTGCTCATGACTCGTGAGACCTAAGTGAACCTAGAGATCTGATACTATATTGTCACGGCCCAAAATCTAATGTAGATCGTGATGGCGCCTAACTCCGCCGTCAGGCAAGCCAACAGTAATTTACTAATTCAATTACCCAACTTTATTACCTTTGAAATCAAAATTTCCATTAATTAATTAGTATAAAATAGTATTTACAAAGTGAAACAATGATAATTATGTGAACTGCCGTACGAAACATCCAGTAGGAACCCCCAAAACCCGGTGTCACAAGTGCATGAGCATCAACTAGGAAAAAGATGATAAATGCAACATCTGTCTGGAATACAAATTAGAAAGGGGTATATAAATAACTTTGATGGAGACTCTGCAGCTGTGGATTCGTAGCATGGAATGTAGCTCACCGCAAGTCACCACGATAGCTGCGCCTCTGCGCCTAAAAGATCACTAGACATATATGTACTTGCACAAAAATATGCAGCAAGTATAGTATGAGTACGTAAACAACGTGTACCCAATAAGTATCAAGTCTAATCTCGAAGAAGTAGTGACGAGAGGTCGACTTTGACACTCACAATGGGTCAATAATATTAAAATAGAAATATTTAACTAGACATGGTTGATGTGAATAACAATAATTTTTCTTAACAAGCGGGAATAAATAATTCTTTCAAATTCAATAATTTTCAATTAATCAATTATCTTCACAAGCTGCAATAGGATATCAAGGTATCGTGTAATTGTTATTATTAAGCACAATTTCTGTCGAGGTCAAACGGCCCGATCCAGAGTGTCATTACACTACCGAGGGACGTGCGTCACAATCCATAGATGCATCTATACCGCCAAAGCGTTCGGCCCTCTCCACAAGAAAGGAGAAAATTTTCTTATGAACCTCCGGAATGAGAAGTTATTAAAAGGCTAACACATAAGGATGTACAATTTCTATTAACAATCAAGTAATTTGCACAAAAATTCAAGTATGCGAAATTTCGGTCTTTTACTCTTTCCTATAACAATTTCCAATATAATTTCAGTACTTTAATTAAACAAATGATGCAATTATTACAAGTAATTCATGCTTTGATTCCTAAAATACTCGGACATAGCATAATTAGTAGCTACGCACGGACTCTCGTCACCTCGTGCGTGCGTAGCCTCCACAATTAGCAACATTTATTAATTTAAATCACCTATGGGATAAATTCCCTCTTACAAGGTTACACAAGAGACTTACCTCGCTCCAAAGTTCTATAGCCGACTCCAACACCACTCTAACACCTCAAACCGATGCTTGTCGATTCAAAACTATGCAAACAATGTGTAAATCAATCAATATGTGTTCTAATACCCATAACTAATGAAAAAACAATTTCCAACTCCGCTCGAAAAGTCGATCAAATTCACCTTTAGGCCCACGTGCCCGGATTCCGAAATTTTTCGAAGATAATCTTTACCCATAACACCACGAACTCGATTATATTATTTATTCCAAATTTTTTGTCCAATTTCGTGGTAAAAATATAAAATACCAATTTCTAGATTTTTCTTCAAAATCCCAAATTTTTACAAATTTTCATGAATTTACAAGCCTAAATTCGTGTATTTAACTCACAAATGGTAGAAATCACTTACCTCATTATTGACAGTGAAAATGGTGCTCCAAAATTGCTCCAAGGTCGGCTCTCATGCAGGAAATGAAATGAAAAATGTCCCAAATCCCATTTTATTAAAAACCTCACTACCTAGCAACGATTTCCGCTTCTGCGTCCCATAAGGTCGCTCATGCAACAACCGCTTCTGTGGATCCAAGTCTCGCACTTGCGAGAACCCATGTTCAGGTCGCCTGCCGCTTCTGCGGCCCGTATGCGCATCTGCGCCCCCCGCTTGTGCGATGCCCACTCCGCAGGTGTGGTCCCACTTCTGCGGCGAGATGACCGCATCTGCGGTCCCAACACTGCCCAACGAAACCCGCTCCCGCGCTTGCCTGGCCGCTTTTGCGGCGTCGCACCTGTGACCTTTTTTCCCCAGGTGCGATTGCACCACAAACCGGAAAATTTCCAGCATTGCCTTAGTTCAAAAATTGATACGTTAACCCTCCGGAATCCACCCGAGGGCCTCAGGACCCCAACCAGACATACCAAGAAGTCCTAAAACATCATACGAACTTAGTCAAGCCTTTAAATCACATCAAACAACGCTGAAAATGCGAATCACCCTCCAATTCAAACTTAATGAACTTTGAAACATCAAACTTCTACAATCGATGCCGGAACCTATCAAATCACGTCCGATTACCTCAAAATTTGCACACAAGTCATAATTGACATACAGAACTACTCCAACCTCCGAAATCGGAATCCGACCCTGATATCAAAAAGTCCACTCCCGGTCAAACTTCTCAAAATTATCCAAATTTTCAACTTTTGCAAATTGATGCCGAAATGACCTACGGACCTCCAAATCAACGTCCAGGCACGCTCATAAGATTAGAATCACCATACGAAACTATTCACAGGCTCTGAATCCCAAACGGACATAGATAACATCAAAATCCATTCCAATCCAAACTTAGAAAATTCTTAAACCTTCAAAATGCCAACCTTCCATAATAAGCACTGAAATACTCCCTAGCCACCCGATTCTCGACCCGAATATATGCCCAGGTCCAAAAGCATCATACGAACCTATTGGAACCTTCAAATCCCAATTCCGAGGTCGTTTACTAAAAATCCAAATCTTAGTCAATTCTTCTAACTTAAAGCTTTTGAATTTAGAATTTTCTTCCCGAATCAACTCCAAACATCCTGAAATTTGATTCCGACCACGCGTACAAGTCATAATACCTGAAGTGAAACTACTCAAGGCCTCAAACTTCCAAACGATGTGCTATATCTCAAAACAACCGGTCGAGTCATTACACGGGCCATAAGATTGAAGGCTTCATCTTCTTCTTCGGATTTGTCCCTCAACCGATAGAGTGAATCCGAAGATGGTGCTCGAGCGCTGGTGCTTTATTCTCTTAGGCATGTCTCGGAGCAGGGGACTCGGTAGGTAAGTCCTCGCTACCAGATGGAGGCCTCAGTGTGACGTCCTTGGGTAAACCTGCAAAAGGAAATGAAACAAGTAAGAACTTAATGACACGAGAGGAACCCAGATATTACTTACCTGGGAAAGGAATCTCACCGTAGGAATGGGCCTCCCACCGGCCCTTCGAAAGTTCACTCCATGAGCGCTCGGAATATGGCTTTTGTAGCATGATACACTCGACCCACTCCTTAAGTCGAGGGACTGCATTCGGGACCCGAGAGACAGCTGCACCACCACAAAGCACTGATAAGAAGCAAGGAAAAAGCATAAAATAAAATTATGTAAGCGAAATGTCACTTACGTGATATATTACACTTCTCGGGGAACGACATGCGATCAGCTGGGATCAAGTCTGATGTCCTCACTCGGATAAAATGGCCTAGCCAGCCTCGATCACGATCTTCATCAATACTAGAGAACGGGGCTTTACTAGCCCGACGCGCAAGATTGATCAGTCCCCCCCGAAAGATTTGGGGACTGTATAGATGCATGCGGTGGTCGACGGTGAACGAGCATTCCTCAATCTTGCTCACGAAGAACCGAAGAAGGATCACGATCCTCTAGAATGAATGGTGAATTTGACTGAGGCATACCTCGTATCTTTTGCAGAAGTCGATGATCACTGGATCCAATGGGCCCAGTGTAAAGGAATAAGTGTAAACACTTAAGTATCCCTCGACGTGGGTGGTGATGTCTTCATCGGGTCTGGGAACCACCACGTGTTTGTCAACCTAATTGCAATCCTTTTTGACCATATGGAGGACCTCTTCAGTGATCGAGCATACGTATCTCAAGACCTCCTCAAACCGGCCTTACACGGGGGAAGGTTTTTCAACCTTGAAATCGACAGTTACTGAGCATCCTCCAGGGATGAACATTCTCAATGGGGGTTCCAATACTGGTTCCTCGACAGCAGTACGCGAAATAGTTTCCTCGATAGCCGGCCGTGAGGTAGAAGGAGTTTCTTTTTGGGGAATGGTTTTTGAAGTCTTCGCCATATCTTTAAAAATGTAGGAAAATGAGGAAAAAGAGGAAGTTGAAGGAGTACACTTGATGGCTTGAGATGGAAACGAGCAAGGGTTCTTGCAAAGCATTTCAAGTAACCAAAGTATAACTGCTAGAAAGTGTTGAAATTTCGAAGGTACAAGGGTAGAAGGTTTGAATGTAAAGTTGGAATGAACAAAAGAAGAGGTATTTATAGTATTTTAGTGGCGGTTCACATCCAGTAATGGCCGACCGGCGACTGACGGGTATTTAATGCCATTAAGACTTGACTGACGAGGCATTTCGTTCATTTTGTCGTTTATGTCGCAGGGTATCAAAGTAAGAATCGGAAGCTCATGTTGTTTCTCGTCGTCTGCTCTCCGAAAAATGAGGGGACTATCTGTATACAGTCGAAATCGAGCTCGCCTATGACATGATAAGTCAGGCTCAGAACATGGCAATAAAGGACTAAAGATCTATCCCTAATCCCACCGAGCTGGAACCTAGGGTTGGAACGCATGCCTTCGAGAATATCAAGGTCGTGATCCCGAAATCGATCCTAGCCCCAATGAGCTCGAAGAAACATTGTTAGCATAATAGAAGACCGAAATATCCGCAACTGGTCGGATATTACGGCGGGAATATCGGCACGTATCAATAAGGAACCGACAATCAGCAAATCAAGAGATTTTTACCTTTTATAGAATTGTACCTAAAGTAGGATTCCTCTACTATATAAAGGGGGGTCTGATAATTCATTCAACACATTGTAACACACAATCTAAAGCAATACATTATTATTATTATTTTCTTTAAGCTCTTATTCTTCTGTGTCTTAATACCGATCGAAGTGCATTCAGCTCGAGTGTGGCTAACCTTCCAAAGCTGAAATTGTCCAATTCGTGTGGTTTGCATTTACTTTATCATTATTTATTTCAATTGCAATCTAATTTATCATTTTATATCAAGTTAATCCACGTATCCTTAAAATCACTTACAAATTCAATTGTTCTCCGATTTTGAGGGTAAACAGTGAAGTTAGGATTTTTTGTTTAAAATTTCAGGACAAAATAAGTACTAACTAATCTCTAAATAGCAAGAATGACGATTTGTGCACTTGGCCATATCTTTATAACCACAAGGGTAGATCTAACAATAACCATAAGTGGAGGACAACTGTGAACCATTTGCAAAGTTCAGGGCCAATTCTTACCTTTGCCCTTTAAATAAATCCTCTTTCTCTTTGAATTGGCGATGAACCCTAAAGAGTTTAAAGGTCAAATTGAAGTCTTGAAAAATCCAGAACAGCTGAAGATTTGACATCATCGGTAATCCTACGTCTTGGTAAGATAATTACTTAAAATGTTAATCTCTCCTTTTAATTGGTGTTTAATGCAATTATAGGTTCTCTGTGGTTTGCAAAATTAATACTATTAAAACTACTAATGTGATGTTCCAATCCAGCAAAAACAGCTTCTTAAGCTTAATTTTGAAAAAAGACCAAATCTTGGAAATTATTCTGGTTTTTATTCTTTTGAATTTATTTCTGTTCTTTGCATTTTTCCTTTTGAACCCAAAAATGTATTTATGAATTATTGATAGAAGGCTGTTCTTGTCTTGAGCATGCAATTAATGGATATTAAGTAGAGGTGTTAGAAATTATAATAGCCACTCTGTTAGCAAATTAGACGTAACAGCCCAGCCCACTAGATATTGTCCGCTCTGCGCCTAGGCCCTCATGTGTTTAAAATGCGTTACTAGGGTCTAAGACTTGTCTATTTATATACCCAACATCTCTTCCGTATTTTGTCGATGTGGGATTCGCCTAGGGTGTCACATTATAATATCCGTATAACATTGATACTAAGAGGAGATAGTTGACTGACATGAAGGGTCAAAATTTGATATATAATCTTTGTAAATTTAACTGTAGGGTATAGTTTATCTTTTTTTGTTTTCCAAAGAGATTCATCAAGCTTCAACTTTATAAGTCTACACCAGTGATACCTCCATTTTTTCGATAAGATGCTTGTCCGCACAACATCTTTACAAGGCAAACGCATCAGAATGACATCGATTACATTATCAAGAAGGTTGCTAATGACGTCAGGACCTAAACTTCGACGATTCTTTCTTCCTTTAGGAGGCATCATATAAGAATAATCACCAAGAACCTGTAGAAAATAAGCAAAAATACAAAGTAAGGAATGCACTTTTATTTCTTTTGTTGGTTCGACAATGTGAATAGTCCTTCTGTCCAAATAGTTTGGAGATTCCTTACTTTGTATTTTTGCTTATTTTCTACAGGTTCTTGGTGATATTCTTATATGATGCCTCCTAACGGAAGAAAGAATCGTCGAAGTTTAGGTCCTGACGTCATTAGCAACCTTCCTGATAATGTAATCGATGTCATTCTGATGCGTTTGCCTTGTAAAGATGCTGTGCGGACAAGCATCTTATCGAAAAAATGGAGGTATCACTGGTGTAGACTTACAAAGTTGAAGCTTAATGAATCTCTTTGGAAAACAAAAAAGGATAAACTATACCCTACAGTTAAATTTACAAAGATTATATATCAAATTTTGACCCTTCATGAAGGACCCATTACTAAGTTCAAGCTCGACATTGTTGATTCAAAAAGATGTCCTACGATTGACAACTTCATATATTTCCTCTCGAGGAATGACATTCAACATCTTGTTCTTCACTTTCCATGGCATAAGATATACAAAATGCCTTCTTCACTTTTCGAATGTTCGCAGCTGAGGCATTTGACTCTTCATGATTGCTCAATACATCCTCCATCGGGCTTTAAAGGATTTTCAAGTTTAGTTAGCCTGGAATTGTGTAGGGTCACAATTTCTTCTGAGTTGCTCGAAAGTTTAATAAATCATTGCTCGTTGCTTGAGCAATTGGTGTTGCAATCCTCAGAAATTTTAAACATAATTGAAATTAATGCCCCTATGCTGAGATCCTTTGAATTCACAGGCAGTATAAGTTCTCTCTGTCTAAAGAATGTCCCTCTTCTGAAAAAGGCATCTCTGGACTTATGTCAAGGTTCTTCTATAGAGGCGGAGAACTTTTATCTTGCAAAATTTTTCGAGTCTTGTTTTGCTCTCGAGCACCTCCGCTTGTACTTCTTTGGTGATAAGGTAGATGTTGCTTTATGATTTCATTGTTATGCACGTATTAACACATCAAACTTCTTTTGGGCTGAGTCATCTTGAATTTTGATATTCTTTTTCTTAGTTTGATGATGCAGAAACAGATGAAGCACCAACAAGGCTTCCCTTTGATCATAACCGTGTCAAGCGCTTTTATGTGCCTTATATGATTCTGAGGGAATCATATGAGTTGTCATATTATCTTTGCTTGATAAGAAGCTTCCCATACTTGGAATCATTCGAAACTGAGGTTCTTAGTACTTTGACTCTTTTCTCTCTTTCTTATTTTTTAGTGGCTCTTTCTTCATACTTTTTAGATCCTCAATAATCTGGGAGTTGACTTCTTTTTATGTTTCTTAGGTTCTTAATCAACATGATGATGGTGTTGTAGAATTGCTTGAACTCGAACGTTTCTCGGATGTGACATTTAATCACCTCAAGGAAGTTAAGCTAAAAATCTTTTCAGGAATAACACATGAAATGCAGCTTATCAAGCTTTTCTTAGCCAAGTCCCCAGTGTTGGTAAGAGTGCTAATCGATCCATCGGCTCTATGTAACATAAATCTCATATCTCTTGACAGAAGATCAGAAATATTCGCTGAGTTCTCAAACTTTTTCCGTGCATCACCTAAAGCAGAAGTAGTCTACATATATTTAGATAACGAAACAAGTAGATTTAATCAGATCGTGAACTTTGACTGAAATGTTTTGGAAGCTACACAATTGAACAGATTGCAACAAATGTTGATGTAGTAGTATAACACTGTGTTTTGCCTTGGCGTAATAGTAAGAGACGAGTGAATATCTGTTTCGCAACATGAGCATTTTTGGATGAAAGTTTGGAGTAGTTTATTCTGTAATAACATTGTCAATCATATGTTAAGGATTTATACATTTACTGTTGGGATTTTAAGCTTGTGTAGCTTAAAGAGGGTGAATGAGAAATGGAGGGAAAATGAAATATTTGAGTTTCCCTCCTTGGCAAAGGGACATTGTCCCATATTGGAGGAAGAAAAGGCTTTTGATGAGTATACATGTAATTGCTCTTCTTCTAGCTCTTAAAGAGTTAAGAAGAAGGCAAGCCTCACGGCTTCGGCTTCGGTTTCGATCAAAGATTGATTGATTAATCTTTTTTAACCCGTGACCCGGGCCGGTCAGACCCGTTTTCTTTCCCGGATTATTTTAAATCCATTTTCCCGTAATATTTCAAACAACTCTGTTCCAACAGCCATGGCTGTTTCTGAAAGGTTGTAAACCTTTTCAGAAACAATGCCAGCAACTCTATAAATAGAGTTTGAATCCCAGAATCTTTCCTTACGAAATTTTCTGATCTTCTTTTTCTTCTTCTGCACAAATATTCCAGTGTTTTTACAGCCTTCGAGTGGCTCGCTGTTCACCGACGTTTTGGTACCAACACTCCGGTGAGTTAAATCGTTTTATCCTGGGAGGATATATTCCAGCACCTCGGGTACTTGAGGGGAATAATTTCCTTAAGGACACACTGTGTATTCAGTGGGCTCGACTTATTCCTATACTGTTTTTCCAGAATTTATTTCCTTAAACAAGTTTTACTAACTTTCTGTTTTGTTTATATATTTCAGAAAGTTTAATTGTTTATTATAGAAATACAGATTTATAACAATCTTAAGGAAATTAATTTATTATATTCTGTATTTTATTTGTGGAGATTAAAACCTGTGTGGTTTTCTACTCCTTCTGAATTTTACTATTCTGATTTGAAGATATAAAAAACTTCATCAGAGTATTGAAATTCATAAAACGATTTGAAGAACATAAAAACTTCATCGTTTTCTGTGAAACAGTATATATAAAAAAAACTTCGATTTTATTTATTATACATACTGTTTTTTTTTTGTTAATAACAATATTGTTTACTGTTCTGGTTTTGTCTTTAATTGAATTCTTCTGTTGTTTATAGTGAGAAATGACAATTGATAACGAAAATTCTTCTGCGACTGTTGCGGCAACGACGATAGCCTCGTCAAGCCGGACTGCTATTCCACCGACAGAGAAACCGGGGAAATTTTTCGAAGCCAACTTCAAATGATGGCAGCAAAGGGTGTTCTTCTGGCTTACCACACTTGGTATGCAGAAATTCACTAGTGAAGAACCTCTAGTGCCTGCTGTGGACATGCCGGACAACGAGAGATTCATGATTGTTGAGGCGTGCAGGCAGATTTTCTTTGCAAAGGCTATATCTTAAGCGCTTTAGAGGATGCCTTGTACAATGTGTATAGTGCTATGAATACTTCGAAAGAATTATGGGACGCACTTGAAAAGAAGTACAAGACTGAAGATGCATGCTTGAAGAAGTTCGTGGTTGCCAAGTTTCTAGACTATNCGGAGCCAACTTCAAAGGATGGCAGCAAAGGGTGTTCTTCTGGCTTACCACACTTGGTATGCAGAAATTCACTAGTGAAGAACCTCTAGTGCCTGCTGTGGACATGCCGGACAACGAGAGATTCATGATTGTTGAGGCGTGCAGGCAGATTTTCTTTGCAAAGGCTATATCTTAAGCGCTTTAGAGGATGCCTTGTACAATGTGTATAGTGCTNAGCGCTTTAGAGGATGACTTGTACAATGTGTACAGTGCGATGAATACTTCGAAAGAATTATGGGACGCACTTGAGAAGAAGTACAAGACTGAAGATGCATGCTTGAAGAAGTTCGTGGTTGCCAAGTTTCTAGACTATAAAATGATAGACAGTAAAACTGTTGGAACCCAAGTTCAGGAGCTTCAACTTATTTTTCATGACCTTATTGCTGAAGGTATGGTCGTGAATGAAGCATTTCAAGTGGCTGCAATGATTGAAAAATTGCCTCCTTCGTGGAGAGATTTCAAGAACTATCTTAAGCACAAGCGCAAAGAAATGAAGTTGGAAGATCTTGTGATTCGTCTCAAGATTGAGGAAGACAACAAAACAGCCGAGAAGAAGTCTCGTGGAAATTCAACGATCATGGGAGCTAATATCGTTGAGGAGACTGCTCCAAAAAGTAAGAAGAGAAAGAGGTCTTCTGGACAGATTAAGGAGCAAAACAAAAAGAAATTCAAGGGCAGCTGCCACAATTGTGGAAAAATCGGTCACAAAGCCCCTGATTGTCGTCTCCCGAAAAAGTATAAAAAGAAGGGACATGCCAACATAGTGGAGAAGAATGATGATATTGATGATATGTGTGCAATGCTTTCGGAATGCAATCTATTTGGAAATCCGAAAGAGTGGTGGATTGACTCTGGAGCCACTCGACATGTTTGTGCTGTCAAGGAAGCATTTGCGACTTACTCTACTACTGGTCCCGGAGAAGAGCTTTCCATAGGAAATACTGCAACAGCCAAGATTGAAGGTTATGGGAAGATATTCCTGAAGATGATTTCCGGCAAGGTGTTAACGCTCAACAACGTTCTTCATGTTCCTACTATTAGGAAAAATTTAGTTTCTACTTCTTTGCTTGTTAAGAATGGATTCAAATGTGTTTGTTGTAAGCAAGAATGAAATGTATGTTGGAAAGGGCTACTTCACAGAGGGCCTTTTCAAACTAAATGTAATGGTTGTTGACAGTATGAATAAAATT
>AWOL01S0011377.1:10360-20670 GCA_000715115.1 Nicotiana otophora | reverse complement strand
TTATTTCAGCATTCTAGGCTAACAGGAGACTCTAATTTCCTACCTATTTACAAGAACATCGCACCAAATAAGGATGAAATAATTGTGTTTCAGTCTAAGATATTAATAGGTCCTGAACTATGGATTGGAGTTGAAAAGAAAAAGAGAATTATACNATATAAGCATAAAGAAAAATAATAAGGACGCTATCAGCAAAGTACAATTCCATGGTATACAATATTATAATGGTAAACCAAGCTGAATATTTCACTACTAAATTCCAAGAGAACACTTTAAGCATAGTACTAACAAGTATCAAATAACTTTATGCCAATATAGTAATTTATTCCAATAGAAAATCCGAAGAAGAAAATAAAGAGAACAAAAAAGTAAAATCACAATGTAAATAGCTAAGAAAAGGGATAACAAAACTTTGATATAGCAATCAGTGCAAGCTTCTATGCAAGTTTGTTAATTGGAGTTCTGTAATAATTGTTTTAATGATTGGTCAGAGTAACTCTTTTATTTCAGCATTCTAGGCTAACAGGAGACTCTAATTTCCTACCTATTTACAAGAACATCGCATCAAATAAGGATGAAATAATTGTGTTTCAGTCTAAGATATTAATAGGTCCTGAACTATGGATTGGAGTTGAAAAGAAAAAGAGAATTATATTCAATGATATTAGTAATAGATATTTAGCTCTTTTAGCGTCCAGTATTTTTCTTCTTATCTAATTTTTGGGTTTTGATTTTTTAGCAGGTATAACATTGGTTACAAGTGGTAAGGTTTGTCTAATAGGAGAATCCTTCAAACGTATGTGCAAAAATATCACATATGATTAATATCAGGAGAATACAGGCTCTTCAACTATAAAATTAAGCATTCTCCCCACAATAAATTCCTTCAAAGCCCAGAAAATACAATCATGCCCAAAATTAGGGGATAACACAAAGTTAATAATAAAAGAAAGTTAAACTATCAAATAAACAAAATCTTCTACAAAAACCCTAAAAATAAAATTAATGATGGAGATAGAGCAAAAAGCCCTAGAAATCTACTACAGTAACCAAAAAATCTAACTCCACCTAAAAATCACCCCCTTACCCTCGCGATACCAAGCGTAAAATCAAAATGTTAACCCTAGCCCCAATCGGTATATCACCAAACCAAATTAATCCGAAAAAGCCCTAGATTATAAGAACATAAACGAAAAATAAAAAGCCCTAAAAAATACTTAATTGAACTAGTTGGAAAAGAATAGGACAAGAAAAAAGGACCTGAAAATGGAGTTAGCGACAAACTATTCGAATTTAAGAGAGGGTTAATGCCAAAGCTAGAGCTGGTACAAATCTGCAATCTTTGGATGGTCATTAGGAAGCGATTCTCAGTATTGCAGTTCCTCCATGGCATATTGAGTGTTGGACTTGAAAGTCTCTCTTAGCATCTATGACGAAGAAGCGGAAGCAAAGTCACGAGAGAGAGAACAGACTAGGAGATGGGGGTCGAATATTTGGTGCGGACAGTGGATGAGAAAAGACTAATTAAAGGAAAATAAAGGGAAAAAGAAAAATGGTGAAAACCATTGCGGTAGAGGAATTTATGCTTTAATTAATTAACCGTAGCAAATAAGCATGACGATAGACCATCTATGGCAGCGCTTTAACAACCGTTGCCAGAAACCGTTACGACAGAATGTTTATATCAACGGTTATACAACCGTTGCAAATAACCGTTACAACTGGGTGTCTAGTGCAACAGTTTTCGAAACTGTTGCAAACTAACTGTTGCGATAGGTCCAATTTCTAGTAGTGACCTCAAGTCAATCTTAGAGAACAACCTCGCTCCCTGAAGCTGGTCAAATAGGTCATCAATGCGCGGTAAAGGATACTTATTCTTGATAGTGACCTTGTTCAACTGCCTATAATCAATGCACATTCTCATAGTACCATCCTTTTTCTTCATAAACAGAACAAGTGTACCCCAAGGTAACACACTAGACCTAATAAACCCCTTCTTTAGGAGTTCCTGAAGCCGATCCTTCAACTCAATCGGTGCCATACAGTACCGAGGAATAGAAATGGGTTGAATGTCTGGCACCAAGTCAATACCAAAGTCAATATCTCTGTCGGGTGGCATGCCCGGTAGGTCTATAGAAAACACATCCGGAAAATCTCGCACCGCTGGAACAGAATCAATAGTAAGGGTCTCAGCACTAACATCTCTCACAAAGACCAAATAAGATAAATAACCCTTCCCAACCATCTGTTGGGCCTTCAAGTATGAAATCACTCTACTGGGAACATAGTCTAAAGAACATCGCCACTCAATCCGTGGCAACATCGGCATCGTCAACGTCGCAGTCTTAGCGTGACAGTCCAAAATAGCATGACATGGAGACAACCAATCCATACCCAATATCATATCGAAATAAACCATACTAAGCAGCAAGAGATCAACTCTGGTCTCCAATCCCCCAATAGTCACTACACATGACCAGTATACCCGGTCCATAATAATAGTATCGCCCACCAGCGTAGACACATGAACAAATAAAAATAAAGACTTGCGGGGCATATCCAGATAATGAGCAAAATGCGATGATACATATGAATAGGTGGAACCAGTGGGTCAAATAATACAGAAGCATCTTGGTGACATACTGAGACAATACCTGTGATCACTGTGTCTGAAGCAATAGCATCTGGTCTGGCAGGGAGTGCATAGAAAAGACCGCCACCTGATCGCCCTCTCCCTCTAGGGCGACCCCTAGCTGACTGAGCTCTACCCCGAGCTGGTTGGGCGGATGGTGAAGTAACTGGTGCTGAATTCGAAGGCTGACTCCTCTACTGAGATGAACATCCCAAAAGGCGTGTACAATGCCTCTTGATATAACCCAAATCTTCACACTCAAAGAAACATCTCCCTGTAAATGGCGGTGGGGACTGAAAGGAGCCCCGAGCACTGGGATAACTACTAGAAGGACCCGACATAGATGAACCTTGAGCTCATGGTGCATGAGACGAACTCTAAGCTGGAAGGGCACTGAGAGATGAGTGGCCCTGCTGAGAACTCTGAGAACCATGGCCAGATGATACACCACGGTGAACTGGACGAGTCGTCTGAGCATGCCTATAGGGACGACCCATGCCATGGTGTAACTAACCTCCAGAAGGAACACCACCAAAACTACCTGATCCACGAGACCTCTTGGCTTCCCTCTCAACCCGCTCCTAGCTGCGGACCAACTCTATCTGCCGAGTAATGTCAACAACCTCATCAAAAATAGCACCAGACACTCTCTCTCTAGTCATAAGCACCTGCAGCTGAAATGTGAGGCCATCAATGAACCTCCTGATCCTTTCCGTATCAGTGGGAATCAACAAACCGCATGACGGGCTAACTCAAAAAATTGCATCTCGTACTGCGTCACAGTCATATCCTCCTGACATAACTGCTCAAACTGTCTGCGCGGCACCTCTCTGTGAGACTGCGGCACATACTTCTCTAATAAGAGAATGGAGAACTCCTTCCATGTAAGTGGCACTGCACCGACCGGCCTACGCCTCTCGTAAGGCTCCCACAAAGTGAAGGCAGCTCCAGTAAACTGAAAAGTAGTGAACAAGACCCCACTGGTCTCCAGAATATCTGTTGTACAGAGGATCCTCTGATATCTGTCCAAGAAACCCTGGGCATCCTCCCCCTCTGTACCACTGAAAGATGGAAGCTGGAGTTTCCCAAACCTCTCCAATCTCCGATGCTCATCGTCTGACATAACAGGAACCACAGGGGCCTGGGCATCTGCAACCGGCTGGGCTGGTAGTGCCCCCGGTATCTGAAGTCCCTGCACCACCTGATCTGGAGTATGGGCAACAGGGGTATGAGTACCTTCCCTAGCCTGAGAAGTGGCAGGTTGGCCTGAGCCAAAGCCACCTGAGCAAGGCCGGTGCAAACTGTCAGAATCTGAGCTAAGACCTCCTGAAGGCCTCGAATCACAATGGACACAGGTGATGCCTGAGCTGGTCCCACAGGCTCATCCATAACTGGAACCTGCTCCTGAACTGGGGCAACTGGTGTATCTGCAGGTACCGCCCTAGCTGTTGTGCGAGCTGCACCTCTACCCCTACCGCGGCCTCTACCGAGACCTCGGCTTCTCGCGACCCTGACTGGTAGTACTGATGGTTGTCCATCATACCCAGTAATACATGTTCTCACCATCTGTGAGAATAGAACAACAGAAGTTTAGTTACCAGAATCAACATATTTGCACGACAAGAATTCAAGAATGTGAAGTTTCCTAAGGGTTCGGCAGCCTCTCGAAGATAAGTACATGCGTCTCTGTACCGATCCACAAGACTCTACTAAACCTGCTCATGACTCGTGAGACCTATGTAACCTAGGATCTGATGCCAATTTGTCACGACCAAAAATCTAACCGTCATGATGGCGCCTATCGTGGAACTAGGCAAGCCACAACTCAATATAGTAAAATTTTTGAACATAAAGACAGAAGCAATTTAATAATCAAGGAAGGCCCTTTTTTTGAAAACAGAAATCTCCAAAATACGATACAATCCAACCCAAAATCGGGGTGTCACAGAGTACATGAGCGTCTAAACCAGAATACAGTCCACTACTGTGTTAGGAAATAAAAATTGAAATACAAATAGAGATTAAGAAGGAGATTCAAGGCCTGCGAATACCATGCAACTACCTCGATAGTCTCCAGGATCTGGCTCCTCAATCAACATTTGTCGTGACCAGAAATGCCTGAATCTGCATACGAGGTGAAGGGAGTAATGTGAGTACAACCAACTCAGTAAGTAACAAGTCCAACCTTTGGACTGAAAGGTAGTGACGAACTCAACCGATACATTTAAAAATAGAAATAAATGTGCAGAAACGTAGGCATGCTTTCAAGTTAAATAGATAGTTCAAAACAATAAAGTAGATAAAGTCTGGACATTGTGAAGAATATAACTCTTCTACTTCTACATGCCAATGCACATGCTATATGTGATGCACTATGCTGACAACCTCATGTGCTCACGCTCTCAAATGCTCAACCGCTCGGTACTGTATATGACCCATACGACCCAGGAAAGATCCATCCCAGAATATATACATCACTGACCATCAGTCACCCAGTACCGAGGAAGGCCAATCCGACCCGTGGAGAAGATCCATCTCTAGGTATCAAATGCTTTGGACACGATCTATGTCCGAGGAAGATCCATCCCTTAATAATATCAACTACGCTCACTGGGGTATGTACAGACTCCGGAGGGGCTCCTACAGCCCAAGCGCTATCATACAATTAGTATAACCGCTGCGGCGTGCAGCCCGATCCCATAAATATCACTCATAATTAGGCTCTAGGCCTCACTCAGTCATCAATCTCTCTAGTCTCACTCACGGGCTCACAATGTCATGAAAACTAGACCAAAACAATGATATCATATATCAATAAAAAACAACTGAGACTGAGATATGACATGACATGAATGAATATGACTGAGTACATAATATCAATGAAATCGGTAAGGTGACAGCAAGAAACGACCACTATGGGTCCCAACAGTACCGACACTAAGCCCAAACATGATATCTAGCATGATTGACAACTTAATTACTTTATCACATGATGAAAACACGGATATCAATAATATAGAATTGCTATACGGTGCCATGGAATCAACCAAGTCATAATTCTCACGGTGCACGGCCGCACGCCCGTCACTTGGCATGTGCGTCACCTCAATATCAACCACATAACACAAAATTCGGGGTTTAGAACCCTCAAAACCAAGTTTGAAAGTGTTACTTACCTCAATCCGGGCAAAACTCTACTCCAAAATGCCTTTCCCTCTCAAATCAGTCTCCAAACATCCCAAATCTAGCCACAAATAGTACAATACAATCAATATAGGCTAAAGGAATCAATTCTACAAGAAAAGTACTAAATTATAGCCAAATTCCAAAATTGGCTCAAACCCGTCCCCCGGGCCCACGTCTCTAAATCCAACAAATGTCACAAAACCCGAAAGCCCATTCACTCACGATTCTAACCATACCAAATATATCAAAATCCGACCTCAAATGGCCATTCAAACCCCAAAACTTAACTCTCCAAATCCCTAGCCTCAAACCCCAAAATTTCACCTCAAAAACTCACCAGCTAGGTGTAAAATCAGTGGAAAAACGTAATCATTAAAGCAAAATGGACAAAATGATCTTACCTCAAGAATTCCTCTTGAAAATCCCTCTCCAAATCTCCAAATTCCGAGCTTTAAATGTTAGAAATGGTGAAACAAATCTCGAAACCTCGTATTTATATGTTCTGCCCAGGCTTTTCGCACCTGCGGAAATTTAGCCACTTCTGCGGCACCGCTTCTGTGGTCCATCATTCGCTTATGCTGAAACTCACTTAAGGCAACCAACCGCTTATGCGGTCCAAATCTCTCTTCTGCGGACCAGTGGCTCCCAGCCATTTTCGCTTTTGCGATCCTCTACGCGCATATGCGGACACGCAAGTGCGGAAAGGACCTCGCACCTGCGACTTCTGCCAGCCTCCTCCTTAACCGCATTTGCGACCCCCTTCTCGCTTCTGCAAGCTCGCACCTGTGGTGCCCACTCCGCAGGTGCAGTTACACCAGCAACAACAAAAACTTCAATTATTTCTCAAATCAACTCCCAAGTTCGTTAACCACCCGAAATTAACCTGAGGCCCCTGGGACCTCAACTAAACACACCAACAAATCTTATAACCCAATACGAACTTAGTCGAATCCTCAATTCACCTCAAACAACATCAAAAGCACGAATTACACATGAATTCAAGCATAATGAACTTTGAAATTTTCAAATTCTACAAACGACGCCGAAACCTATCAAATCACGTCCGATTGACCTCGAATTTTGCACACAAGTCATAAATGACACCACAAACCTACTCCAACTTTAGGAATCGGAATCCGACCCCGATATCAAAAAGTCCACTCCCGGCCAAACCTTCCAAAATTCCAACTTTCTCCATTTCAAGCCTAATTCTACTCCTCACCTCCAAATCACAATTCGGACATGCTCCTAAGTCCATAATCACCCAATGGAGCTAACGGAACCATCAAAATTCCAATCCGGGGTCATTTACATGTCAGTAGACATCCGATCGACTTACGAATATTTTAAGCTTTTAATTAAGAGACTAAGTATCTCAATTCACTCTGAATTCTCTCCGGACCCGAACCAACTAACCCGATACATCATACATCAATAGTAAAGTACAAAAATGAGCAAAAAAAGGGAAGGGGTTATAACTCTCGAAATGACTGGCCGGGTCATTACAACAGTGTACACGGCACTCTAGATCGGACCGAATAACCTCGACAGATATCGTGCCTAATAATAATAATTACACGATACCTTGATATTTTATTGCAGCTTGTGAAGCTAATTGATAAATTGGAAATTATTGGAATTGAAAGAATTAATTATTTCTGCTGGTTAAAGAAAATTATTATTTTTCCTATATATCATGTTGATTTAAATATTTCTATTTTAATATTATTGACCCTTACTGAGTGTCAAAGTCGACCTCTCGTCACTAATTATTCGAGATTAGGCTTGATACTTACTAGGTACACATTGTTTACGTACTTATGCTACACTTGCTGTACATTTTTGTGTAGGTACATATATGTCTAGTGGCCTTGTAGGCGTAGAGGTGTGGTTAATGCGGGGACTTAGGTGAGCTGCATTCAATATTATGATCCGCAGCCACCAGAGTCTCCTTCAGAGTTATTTATATATTTCCTGTCTAATCGCATGATCTGCAACCTCATTCGTGAAACAATATCTCCCCCTCTCCTCTCAACAGCTTTATCAAAAAATTAGAAACTTGTTCAGATTCATCTTCAGAATCACATGTAACAACCCGACCGATTGTTTTGAGCTCTAGCGCATCGTTCGGCAGTTTGAGGCCTTGAGCAGCTTCACTTCAGGTATTACGACTTGTACGCGTGGTCAGAATTGAATTTTGGGGAGTTTGGAGTTGATTTGGGAAGAAATGTCTCATTTCGGAAGCTTTAAGTTGGAGGAATTTATTAAGGTGTGATTTTTGAGTGAACGACCTCGAAATATGGATTTGAAGGTTCCAACAGGTTCGTATGATGATTTTGGATTTGGGCGTATGTCCGGATCGGATTTGGGATGACCTGGGAGCGTTTCGACGCCTATTATAGAAGTTGGCATTTTGGAAGAATTTCATAAATTTTAGTTGAAGAGCATTTCAATGTTATCAATGTCCATTTGGGATTCTGAGCCTAGGAATAGCTCTGTATGGTAATTCTGGTAATGGGAGCGCATCCGGATGTGTATTTGTAGGTTCGTAGGTCATTTTGAGGTCATTTGGCGAAAGTTGGAATTTGAAGGTTTTGAGAAGTTTGACCGGGAGTGGACTTTTTGATATCAGGGTCATATTCTATTCCGGAAGTTAGAGTAGGTCTGTAATGTCGAATGTGACTTGTGTGCAAAATTTGAGGTCAATCGGACGTGATTTGATAGGTTTCGGCATCGAATATAGAAGTTTGAAGTTCTAAAATTCAGTAAGCTTGAATTGGAGTGTGATTCATGAATTTGATGTTGTTTGATGTGATTTGAGGTCTCGAGCAAGTTTGTGTTATGTTATGGGACTGGTTTGTGTATTTGGACGGGGTCCCGGGGGCCTCGGGATGGTTTCGGATTAATTTTTGGATGAAAAGTTGTGCTGGTTCTGCTGGTTTTTGGGTCTGGGATGCAGGTCCGAGGTTTTGGATCGCATTTACGAGGAAAGGGTTCGTATTTGTGAGGGTGGGGATTTTCTGAGGGGTTCGTATTTGCGAACAATTGGTTGATTTTGCGATATTGTCCCCTTCGCATTTGCGAAGAACTTGGTCGCAAATGCGACCTTGGCAGGGATGGCTTTACTTCGCATTTGCGATGCGTTTGTCGCAAATGCGACCATCGCATTTGTGATGCGTTTGTCACAAATGCGACCATCGCATTTGCGAGCCAGATGTCACAAATACGACGTCTGCGTCTGGAGCAAGGGCTTTTTATTCTGAGACTTAGCTCATTTCCCTCATTTCCCACTTGGACCTAGGCTATTTTTTAGTGCATCTTGAGAGGGGTTCTATCAACATCAAAGAGGTAAGTGATTCCCGTGTATTTTGAGTTAAATACTTGGATTATACATAGAGTTTAACATGAAAATTCATGAAAATTTGTAGAAATTTGGGGTTTTGGTGGAAAACCTAGAAATTGGTATTTTAGGATTTTGACCACGAATTTAGACATGAAATTGAGAATAAATTATATATTTGAGTTCGTGAGGTTATGTGTAATGGTTATCTTCAAAAATGTTTGGAATCCGAGCATATGGGCCCGAAGGTGATTTTTATCGACTTTTCGAACGGTGATAGAAATTATTGTAAATTGGATTATAATTAGTATTAGAGTATATATTTATGAATTTGCATTTTTATTGACTAGTTTTGGAGTGACGAGCATCGGTTGAGGTGTTAGAGAGGCTTTAGAATCGGATATGGAACTTCGGGCGAGGTGAGTCTCCTGTCTAACTCTGTGAGGGGGGAAATACTCCTAGGTTATGTATTTGATATGTGATACTTATTGTGGGGACTACATACGCACGAGGTGATGAGAGTCCGTACATAGCTAAATTCATATTATTGTCCGGGTAGACTTAAGTTCACACCATGCTATAGCTGTACTATTTGAGAGGTCTCTTGCCTATCAAATTCCTTTAGTTTACATTACGACTTGAGACTAGACTTGTGTAGAGCGATAGACTCGCTATTGTAGAGATTTGACGGGCTTCGTGATTAGCCGCGAATAATTGTACTCCTCTTATGAATTTCTCTCGCGTTATGCATTCTCATCGAAAAGTTTCCTCAAAGCTCCTTATAACTCACAAGTCCCTTCGTGAGTGGGGTCAAGGATCCGTCAAAGCTTCTTATTCTAATGGGAGCGGGCCGTTCGCCTCGGTAGGATAGATACATCTATGGTTCGTGTCATTCGACCCTCGACAGTGCGCACATCTTTATGGGATCGGGTCGTTCGCGTCGACAGGATTATCTACCACACTCTCATGGGAGCGGGTCGTTCGCCTAAGTAATATAATAGATGTATTTATGGTTATATACCAAATTGTGATGGGGTCGGGCCGTACGCCTGTCATTTCTATAAATACTCCTATGGAAAAACGTGCATATTATTGTCAAAAAGGTAGTGTAGCTGGGAGATTTCTTGATTTGAATTATGATGACCTATCTGG
>AWOL01S0011371.1:169074-206659 GCA_000715115.1 Nicotiana otophora | reverse complement strand
TGTTCGGACGGGGTCCCGAGGGGCTCGGGTGAGTTTCAGATAGGTTTGGGTTATGTTGCGCTCATTTTTTTTTAATGTTTTGATGTCGTTTTTTCAAGCATAAATGGTACCACATTAAGAAAATGAGCTCCAATTTCTGTTTTGATTTATCCATTAGATCTATTCATAATTACTGAGCCATAGCAAAAAGAATTGTCGAACTTGGACATCGTATGAGAGAGTTATGCTCAATTTAGTGTCAGAGAAAAGAGTTGGTGCTTCGCAGATGCGAAGTTGGGTCCGCATCTGCGACCCCGCAGTTGCAGAAAATGATCCGCAAAAGCGGAAATGACAGCTGAAAATGTGCAGGTGCGGCTTTTTGGGCGAAAAAGTGGGAATGCCTGGGCAAAAAAGTGGGTCCCATGGAAGATTTTAGATAAAATGAGCCAAAACCCGTTTTTGCTATCTTATACACTGCCCAGACGACCTTCATCGCAAATGTTGAAATTCCCCCACGTTCGTGAAGCACAATCACCTTCTACTCCCAAACTTCTCTATGCGAACGCGAGAAAGGGCACGCGAACGTGAAGCTTTACCAGCCCGCCCATCGCGAACGCGTCTGCCCTTCTGCGAACACGAACACCAAGTCAGCCTCCAGGCCAAATTCTTCATCGCGAAAGCGAACATTGAATCGCAAACACGTGAAAACAGTCGCGAACGCGAAGCACACAAATCTTAGGATACAAAATGCTTCTTCACGAATGCGATAACCCCTACGCATTCGCGACGAGCAATACCAGAACCAGCAATAGCATTAGCAAAACATGGAGAAATGATCCGCACTCCACACCCCAAAACTCATCTGAGGCCCCACGGGACCCTGTCTGATCACACCAACAAGTCCCAATACCTTATCCAAACTTACCCAAAGGCTCGTAACGCCACAACTAACATCAAAATCATGAATCGATGATCAAATTCCTTCTTTCAACTTTCAAGCATTGCAACTTCGACGAACGCGTCTGAATTGTACTTAAACATTTCGGAATGACACCAAACTTTACGTACAAGTCACAAATCACGATATGAACCTATTCTAAGGCTCGAAACTCCATACAGACATTGTTAATACCAAAGTCCACTTCAAATCAAACTTAGGAAATTCTAAAACTTTTAAAATGCCAACTTTTCATAATAAGCGCCGAAATACTCCCGAACCACCCGATACTCAACCCGAACATATGTCCAAGTCTAAAATCATCATACGAACGTATTGAAACCTTCAAATCCCTATTCCGAGGTCGTTTACTCAAAAATCAGACCTTAGTCAACTTTTCCAACTTAAAGCTTCCGAATTGAGAATTTTCCCTCTGAATCAATTCCGAACTTCCCGAAATTCAATTTCGACTATCCGTAGAAGTCATAAAATATGAAGTGAAGCTACTCAAGGCCTCATAATACCGAACAACGTGTTAGAGCTCAAAACGACCGGTCGGGTCGTTACACTATTTGATGTTTACTTTACGTGAAATTGTTATCACGCCTTACATTAACAAATTTTATATATAATTCATTTCTTATATGTTGTTTTTATTAATTTAAAAATGCTATTTTACTTTACCTTGTTGATTTCTAAATTAAACTCATTTGATACTCTATTTTGTATAAATTGTGCTTTACTTTACTTTATTTGTATTCTAAAATAAACTCATTATCTCATTTGACGCCCTACTTTATTCAATATTATTATTATGACTTATTGTGATTAAATAAACCTCTCGAATATTTTATTTAGAATTTAACACAGATACAATGTACATTGTAGCACGTGGATTTTACTGTGCGAAGGTGATTGATAATGTGGGCACGAGGTGCCATGCGTGTAAGATTCAGAATTGTGGCTTAATATTTGTGGTTACAAGGTATGGTGCCTCGGTGTAATTCTTGTTGTAAATCATGTAGTTGGAACGATTTGATTACTTGAATAGTCCTCTATTTTCCTAATTTGAGTTCATTCATATTTCATCTGTGTTCTGATTATATTACTGCTTTATTACCTGTTTACTTCTTGTTGCCAATTGTGTTTCTATTATTCCTTTGTTGATTTTATATCAATAATCTTTACGCTATTAGCCTTACATTAATGTTCTTTCTATTGCTAGCTTTATGTTAATATTTTGCACAGGTTTTATGTCTATTGAGTGTCTTGACTTACCTTGTCACTACTCCACTGAGGTTAGTCTTGATACTTACTGGGTACCACTGTGGTGTACTCATGCTACGCTTCTACACATTTTTGTGCAGATCCAGGTACTTCTGATCATTTTGGTTCTTGAGAGTTGTGTTTGTGCGGCTAGAGATTTCAAGGTATACCTGCTTGACATTCGCAGGCCTCGGAGTCACCTTCGGATATTATCTTTACTGTTGTTTATCTTCATTTCAGAACAGTATTGCATTTAGAAATTTTAGTGTATGTCGGTAGAGCTTATGACTCTATACTACCGGTTCTGGGATTATATAAAATTTGTTCAGTTTTAGTTATGTTATCCCATTTATCAGTTTAAGTTTTATATAGTTAAGATGGTTATCTCTGTTAGATATCCTCATGTGTTAGGCTAACCTAGTCTTACGGACTAGGTGCCATCACAATTCTTAAGGTGAGATTTTGGGTCATGACACTTTGTTGGTAAGGAATTTGTGTTCTCTTTAGCTAATGCAGTTGGTAGACTACTACATGTTGATATGGCAAACCAAAATGGTAGAAGACCTAGTTATGCTAAGGTGAAAGTAGAGGTTAATTTGCTTGCAATTTTTCCTTAAAGCATAAAGATTATTGAGGAGGAGGATGAAACTGGACCTGAAGAATCTAAATAGATTAAGATTAAGTATGATTACATGCCTAAGTATTGTAGCACTTGTAAAAACCAAGATCAAAATAAAAGTGAATGCTGGATTATTCATCCATAGTTGTATCGAAGATTTAATGATGTAGGTGATGATAAAGACAAAGAGAAGGACGTTCAGGCACAAGGTGAGATGGTTGGCACAGCTGTAGCCTCAACCAAGGTCTTGACAAGTGGTAAAGTGGTTGGTAAGCCTATATCAATCACTGCAAAAAATGAGTGGATACAAAGGAGACAAAATAAATGTCAACGAGATAAGAGAGGATACATTATTGAGAATGGTGAGAACAATGGTGTAGAAGCAGTAAAAGATAAGAATAAAGGGGTGGTGGTAGCTAATAACAACTATTTTCAAGCTTTGGAGGCAACAGGAGATGATCGAGTGGAAGAAGATACCAATGCTAACAAGGAGATTATTCCAGTTGAAAAGGAAAAGCAGATGACTCCTAAGCACACTGGGAGAAGTGACTCAAATACTAAAGAAACTGGGAAACAATTGCTAGCCAAAACAGTGAACCCTGCTCCTATCATTGTGGGATTACGAAGGAGACTACAAAAGAGACAACGACTGATTGGGTACATAAAACTTTTGGAACAACAAAGGTGGATCTCAAAGTCACATTAAATAATTCATGCTAGGAGATAACATCTCAATCTTTGGAGGACTCAACACACAGAAGGCAGTCCAATGATGCACACGCTACTGGAGGATCTCTATGGAGTGATGAGGTTGAATTGATGCAAGTTAATGAGTCATATTTGAAAGCAAAGGAGGTAAGTCAAGCTGGAGCTGGAATGCAGAAGCAAGATGATACTTCTATTCTGAAGGACACAATGAACCCTAGCAGAACAGCTATAGTAAACCCTAGCAAGATCAATGAAACAGTAAACCCTAATCAGGTGTTACTATTGCTGAGGGTCTTTCGATAGAATTGAGGGGTAATGATGAGCAGGAGATTGTTCCTGGAGAGTTGTTGGAGGCCTCAGAAGTCCACAATAAACAATTAGATTCATGCAAGCCAGCTGGATTCAATGGAACAGTAAAAATAGTTTCTCCGAAAATAGTAAACCCTAACCCCAGTTACAATTCAGGAGCTGATCAACAGGTGCAATTGCAAGGCGTTGACGACCAATTTTGATCCTCCTTTTTAAACCAAATTATTTACACTTATTAATCAACAATAAATGTAATAAATTATTTCAAATCAATAATACCTATTTCCTTAAAATATAAATGATACAATACATAATGATAATTAGCAATATTAAATTAATAGTAATTTAGTGTTAAATATTTATAAGTTATATTACTCCTAATGTTTTAATTGATTGACATACCTTTCATATCTTACTAAATAAGTTTTACAATTAATTTGATAATTTAGTCTTTAATTTATAATTATATTACCTTATTACTTTAATTAGCCAAAATTAGTTTTCACAATTCTATAGATAAAGTATTATAATTTTAACGACCAATTAATTATAGTGATTAGTTAATAATATATTTGATAGTTATATTTTATCATATTGAATTAGGATTAATTAAGTCTAATTAATTTAATTATAAAGGGTGGTGGTGGTGGGAGGGGGGGGGTTAAGAACTCAAAAAGGCTGTAATTGCAAATGTCTAATTAATTTCAATGGGGCTATGAATTAAAGTCCATTTAAGCAGATTTAGCGCAAAATTCAATCCCAATAAATCTTGACCCGGTCCAAAACCCACTCCCTATATCTATGTTGGCAATCCGTGCCATCTCTTCTAAATCAACAGCGTTGCGCCACGCCACCCCTCCTCTACACTCACACAAGAAGCACAAAATGACCTGGACCGTTGATCCAATTCATCAACAGTCTACAATTACTACCTATGTTTCTTTTATTTCTAAACCTTCACCGGATCTCATCTCAACCGTTGGATCACAAAGATTCAACGACCATCATTTTTTTTATAATAAATCATTTTATCAATTTCTGTTCTCCAAATAATTAGAGCTGTTGATCAAAAGATCCAACGGCTCATATTCAGTCTCTCACTTCAAACCTAAAGAGACTCCTAACCCTAATCATTCTATCACCCAACCGGCCGCCCTTCTTTCCCCTTCTTCTTTCTTTTCTCTCATCTAAATCAAATCCATCCATCCAAAAATCTTGCACAAATTTGTGCAAGGTCACATGAATCAAATTCAAATCATCCTTTCTGTCCCTGCTAACTGAGAATCCAGCCTGAAACTTTCCCCTTTCATCACTTTGATTCAAACTCTGAACCGCTTAAAATGCTAAACCTATCGATACATGGGTATATCATCGTCTTTCCTCTGTTTCGACGAATCGAAGCATGCATGACCATTATATTCAACTTCATCATCATTATTCGATGTCCAGAGGTCAAACACACTGACCTCTAAACATTAGGATTTGACTGATTGTCCAATGGCTTCAACGGTCGACCTCCTCGTGCCCAGGTAAAGTTGTACAATGTTTTTCCCTATTTTCCTTCTAATTTTCACATGCTTTCTATCATCATCCATCTATTGTCTGTCCCCACTATCAATTTGAATTCAATCGGAACCCTAAGTCTTGAAGGCCACAATAAATAGGGCCTTAAATATTCTCACCTAACAGACACCATCACATCTAACAACGACTAAAAATACATTGAAAGTAAAAAAGAGCATTAAAGGTTCAAGTTTTTTGCTATGTTTAAGTCGAGTAGCTGCTCTCTGGTTTCTCTATTCTTCTTTTAATTGCTGTTCGAGTTCGACCTATGTGAGTTGATCGTTGTTGGTTTTGGGTTCTAAAATGACTAACAACTGACTCTTGGTTTTTTGCTCTATAGAAGGTCAGTGTACACTAACCCTCTCTCTATCTTTTAATTAACTGTGCAATTTTGTATTTATGATATTTTCTTTGTTAATCACCTTTTGTTTATGATATACATCGGTGGTGTATGACTATACTTGTTATGTTTTGCTTTACATGCCATTTTCATTGATTGAGTTGATAATTTCCTTATAAGTTATGTTGTTTTGGTACTGCTAGCCAATCTATGTTATTAATGAATTCCATCTCCCATATTTAGCTAGATAAAATATTTTCAGTGATATTGATACTCTTATGGACAAATTCTGTTGAACCTTTTATCATCAGCTAGGCTAAACATTATGTTGCTCCTATGTATGTTCCATCCATGTCAGTTAAATGATAACTATACTATCATGTTATCTAAATCAATCAAGTTATACTCTTAAGCTCCTCCCATGTCCTGTTAAGACTTCACAACTGTTAAATTATGCTATACTGATTCTTATGTTTGGGATGTTATGCCACATTGTTGTAGTTCAAAATAAAATTGATTCTCATTACAGCTCATGTATTGTAGTTGATCCATCTGCTTTGAAGACCTTAGTTGATAGTTTTGTTGTTGAAATCATGTTTGTTCTATGCAATTAATGATTCATGGAAGGCTGTCATTATAGTTTGAAACCATGTATTGGACCTTATTGACATACCCTGCTAATGAACCTGTCTACATGTCCAAATTGTTAACTTATTGGGATCTTTTTGCTTTACCAAATTAAAAATGAATGGCATTGTTTGATTGTCTCATGCATGTTGATATCACTGTCTATAGAGAACTAAATTGAGAAACTAAAGTCGTTTCGGTCTGGTAGTTTAACAATCTGATAGACTACATGATGTCACATGCCATTTTCATTAGGACTAAAAGTTGGCTTTTCCTATTTATGATGACATCTTTGTTGACTTTGCTGTTTGGTTTAATATTTTGGGAGATCTGGATGATGTTGTTGGCCCGAGTGTTTAATAAGACCTGATCGTGTGCCTGCTTGTTAAGTTGCTCTGAACATTGTCATATTGAATTGCAACTTGCTCTAAATGGTTTGAACTTCCTTAGAAAAGGCCTTGAGTGGTGAATCTTAGGGGAGAACGACAGAAGGAGTATACATATTTATCTCTGACACCTTAGACTGCTTAGCTTAGCATCTCAGACATTAAAATTGTAAATAGAACCTAACTAATTGGCAACATGTAGTCAGTCATTTTCACTTCACATCTTCTGCTAGACTACATCTTGGTAATGACCTTCATCAAGTATTATGTGCATATTATGATCAACCTTAAGGCCCCTGATGTTATTGGAACACTGGAAGTTTAGCTGCAGTGATATATATTTGCATTAGTGTTCTGCCAACATGTCCAAAGGTCAATATTGTGATTGGTTCATATCTTTCTATTCTAATGATAGTGTAATATCCTCTATAACTGTTCATTTCAAATAGTTGAAACTTCCTTTGTGTTTAAACCTTTGAGGAATAGTAAGAGTGGATGACTAAAGGTATTTGTGTGTGAACTTGTTTTGTAATCGAGGTACCCATCCCTGGCACAAGCACTGCTCGGGTTCTTGAGAACCTTGCGAACTCTGAAGTGTCAGGGGTCCATAGGGAAATTTCTTAAATAGAACATGGTTCACTCTAAGCCTTTGATCATTAACCCTAGTTAATCATCATAGGGTTAGGATAAAATGAATAACTAAAATCATATAGTTACTTTCTAGATTTTTACTTACCTGTCATGATTTTCTTTGTAGCTTATGTTGATATATACTAATTGTTTTCCCTTTTTAGCATGCATGTTCGAATTTGGCCTGCTGAGCTCATTTGGAGCCAGAACTAGGCTGCTTCCTCTGCTTTCCTGCTTGTTGAGTCTACCGCCGATTTGAATCCTGTTGGGCCACGCTTGCCCGCCATCCCTATTACAAGAGTCCATCTCTCATTCTTTTACCTTTAATGATAATCATTATTATTTGTTCGCTTCTATGTATAATACGTATTTGGATATAATGACTTGGCTGTTTGTTTTGAGTATTATAGCCCCATTTCTCTGTTTATTACTTATTCTATGCTCGTTTGTTGTTATGTGACTTGTCAGGGTGGTTGGTTTGGTTCCGGAGATATTTCAGAATGTATTGGGATACTTAGTCTCATGGTTAGAAGCTCAAGTTGAAATAGTTGACCAGATGTTGACTTATAAGTAAACGACTCCGGAATGAAGTTTTGATGGTTCTGATAGCTCGTATGGTCATTTTGGACTTAGGAGTATGTCTGGATTTAGATTTGGAGGTCCGTAGGTCATTTTGGCTTGAATTGGCGGAAGTTGAAAAGTTTGACCGAGAGTTGACTTTGTTTTTACCGGGCTTGAATTTTTGTTATGGGAGTTGGAATAGGTCCGTTGTGTCATTTATGACTTGTATGCAAAATTTGAGTTTAATCAGAGTTGATCTGGTGTGTTTCGACATTGGTTATAGAAGTTGGAAGTTCAATAGTTCATTAGACTTGAATTGGGGTGCGATTCGTGTTTTCGATATTGTTTGATGTGATTTGAGGCTTTAACTAAGTTCTTATGATGTTTTAGGATGTATTGGTATGCTTTGATGGGTTCCCGAGGGCCTTTGGTGAGATTTGGATTGGTTTCGAATTTGAGTTTGGCCTTATAGGATTGCTGATGTTCAGGCGTCTAGTTTCCTCATATGCATTCATGTGAGAAGGCCCGCGATGATGAAGCTTGGGGATTTAGTGCTTCACGAATGCATAAGAGGTGCCGCGTTCGTGAAAAAGGAAGTGGTGGCCTGGGCAGCCCATGTAGTTGTTCTTTGCAATCGCGAGTGGGAGTCCGCGATCGTGCATGTCTGTGTTGTTATGCATCGCGTTCGTGGCTGGGGTTCTACATTCACGTAGACCATTTTTGTGGGCAGCATATTTGTTATTCGTGATCGAGAGGGACTTTCCACGATCGCAAAAAGGAATAACTGGGCAGACTATTTAATTTAAAAAATGAGGGTTAAAGTATTATTTCACATTTGGACTTTGGGAGATCAGATTAAGGCTATTCTTGAAGATATTTTCAAGGAGTTGATTGGGGTAAGTGATTCTAACTCGGATTTGTTTAATATACATGAATCTATCATTATTTTTACTATTAAATTAGTTTTTCGGGTTGGACACATTGAAGGAAATTGTAAAAACTTCATAAACTATATTTGAGGATTTGAATGGCGATTTGAGGTCGAAATTGGATAATTTTAGTATGGTTGGACTCGTTATTGAATGGGTGTTCGGATTATGTAAATTTTGTCGGATTCCAAGACGTAGGCTCAGGGTTGACTTTTTAGGATGACTTTTTGACTTTGGCTAAAAAACTTAGCTTTATCGTATGGAATCGATTCCTATAGCTTGTATTGATTTTATTAAGTTGTTGTGACTAGATTCGAGTCTTTCGGAGGCCGATTCGCGAGGCAAGGGCTTGTTGGAGTTTTGATTTGCGTGGTTTGAGGTAAGTAACACTTCTAAACTTAATTCTGAGGGTATGAATCCCTGAAATACGTGTTACGTAGTTGGTATTGAGGTGACACACATGCTAAGTGACGGGCGTGTGAGCGTTCGCCGTGGTAATTGTGACTTGGTTGATTCCGTGGTACCGTGTAGTTCTCAAACCTTGTTTCTATTCATGTAATTCCTACGTGTTAGAGTAATTGAGCAGCAATCCATGTTAGAAATCATGTTTAGGCTATATGCTTATTCAGTTGGGACCTACTGAGGTGATTTCTGCTGTTGAATTATATGCTTAAATTGCAATTATATACTCAGTCACATCCATCATTTGCATATCATATCTCAGTCTGTATGGTCATTTATTGTTACATAATGTATCATTGTTTGGGCTAATTGGCATGAGATTTGTGAGCCCGAGAGATTGATGATTGGGTTGGGGCCTGAGAGCCATGTTGTGAGTGAGGTTGTGGGTCGGGTTGCACGCCGTAGCGGGCCTTCTTGGATTTATATATATTATTATTATGGATCAGGTTGTATGCCGCAGCAGGCCTTATAGGCTTTATCTATTATTATAGGATCGGGCTGCATGCCGCAGAAGGCCATATTGGCTTATATTAGCGCTTGGATAGGATCTGCCCCTTCGGAGTCTTATATACCAGCAGTGAGCGCAGGTACTATACAGTGCAGAGCGATTGATATTGATTAGTGGGAGTGTGAGACGGTAAGAGTGAGTACTCAGAGAGTGTGAGTACATGAGTTTATCATTGCGATGCATTATATGTAACATGCTATTTGACATGTAGACATAGAGATGTAACATTTCTCATAACAGTCACACTTGGCATATTTTATCAATGTTGAGCTTAAATTATTAAACTTGAAAGCATGTTTACATTTTTGCACTGTGTACGAATTGATTGTTGGATTTTTTGAGTTATTACTGTCATTTTCATGTTATATCTATATAGTCATTATCTGTATTTGGACTGTACCTTTTTGAGCTCATCACTGCTTTCAGCCCAAGGTTAGTCCTATTACTTATTGAGTACATTGGGTCGGTTGTACTCATATTATACTCTACACTTCGTGTGCAGATCCAAGTACTTCTGGGCATGGCGGTTGCTAGACTTGGTGCAGTATCTGCTTGGAGATTATTGAGGTAGCTGTTATGATGCTCGTAGACCTCGACTATCCTTCCTTTCAGTTTATTTTGTACTGTTCTATCTTTCAGACACTTGTATTAGAGGTTTAGATTGTGTTCACACTTCGTAGCTCATGTACTCGGGGACACGTGGATTTTGGGAGATTTTGTAGTTGAGTCACTGTTGTGCTTATCGGTTTTATGAGATTTTTCATTGTTAAACTTGTTATATCATGCTTCTAGTTTAAAATGCATAGTTATTTTGTGATTGTAGACTTGTCTAGTACTGTGATAAGAGCCATCACAACATGTTGAGATTTGGGTTGTGACAAGATGGTATCAGAGCCTAGGTTACATAGGTCTCACATGTCATGAGCTGGTTTAGTAGAGTCTCGCAGATCGGTAAGGAGATGTCTGTACTTATCTTCGAGAGGCTACCGAACCTTTTGGAAACTTCACTTTCTTGTATTCTTGCCTTGCGGATTTGTTGATCCCGGAAGCTAAACTTCTATATTTCTATTCTATCATAGGTGGTGAGGACAGTGCGACTAGATCGGGCGGACGGCCATCAGTACCACCAGCTAGGGCCGCGAGAGGCCGGGGCTGCGGTAGAGGCCAAGGTGCAGCTTGTGTAGTAGCTAGAGCAGCACCCGTGGAGCCACCTATTTTTCCAGCTCAGGAGCATGTGGTTGAGCCAATGGGACCAGCTCAGGCACCGGCTGTGCCCATTGTGTTTCCAGATCTTCAGGAGGCTCTGGCCCAGATATTGACTGTATGCATTAGCCTTGCTCAGGCAGTTTTAGTTCCGACCGCACCAGCCACTTCCCAGGACGGAGGAGGTGCTCAGACTCCCGCCTCCCGTACTCTAGAGCAGGTAGTTCAAGGACTTCAGACACCAGAGGTACTACCAGCCCAACCGTTTGCAGCGACTCAGGCCCCGATTGGTCCACATATAAGTGACGAGGAGTAGAAGAGACTAGAGCTGTTTGGGAGGCTCGGGCCTCCAGAGTTCAGTGGGGCTGAGTCGGAGGATGCTCAAGATTTCTAAATAGATGCCAGTGGATCCTTCACACGACGGGCATTTTGCAGACTAGTGGAGTCTCATTTACTACTTTTCAACTATCGGGGGTAACCTTCAAATGGTGGGAGGCCTATGAGTTGAACAGGCTAGCCGGTGCTGCACCACTTATGTGGCATGAGTTCTCAGTTCTCTTCTTAGAGAAGTTTTTTCCACAGACCCGCAGGGAGGAGTTGCGTAGGCAGCCTGAGGAGCTATGCTAGGAGGGTATATCAGTGACCCAGCATGAGGTGAGACACTCAGAGTTGGCTCGTCACGCGATCTGGTTGGCTCCCAATGAGAGGGAGAGGATTAGGAGGTTCATTGATGGCCTCAACTATTCACTGCGCTTCGTCATGACTCAAGAGATTGCATCCGGTGCTAGGTTTGACGAGGTGGTTGATATTGCTAGGCGTCTAGAGCAGGTTTTCAGCCAGGAGAGCAAGGAGAAGGAGGCCAAGAGGCCTCGTGGTTTTGGTGGTTTCAGCAGTGTTTCTTCTGGAGGATAGTCCCATCATAGCCGGGGTCACCCATACAGGCCCTTTTAGATGGCTCGTCCGGTTCATCATGGTGCATCAGCTAGCCATGGTTCATACAATGCTCGTCTGGGTCAGTTATCTCTCAGTGCCTCCCAGCTCAGAGTTCATCCCGTGCTCCATCAGTTCAGGGTTCATCTGTACCAGGTCCTTCTAGTAGCTATTGTTGTTCTCGGGGTCCAATTCAGTCTCGACCACCATTGACGGATCGGAGTTTCTACGAGTATGGGGAGTTTGGACATGTGAGGAGGTATTGTCCCTATCTCTTGGGAGGTCCAATTCAGTAGATGGCTCAGGTTATGACTTTCGCACCAGTTACTTCACTACTCGCTCAGCCAGCTCGGGGTGGGGCTCAGGCAACTAGAGGTCACCCCATAGAGGGAGGTCGAACATATGGCAGACATGCTCGATACTATGCTTTCCTTGCTAGGACAGAGGCCGTTGCTTCAGATGCAGTGATCACAAGTATTGTTTCAGTGTACCACATGGATGCTTCCATATTATATGACCTTAGTTCCACTTATTCATAAGTATCATCGTATTTTGCTCGTTATTTGGATATGCCCCGTGAGTCCTTAGTTTTGCCTGCTCATGCATCTATGCCGGTGGGTGATTCTATCATTGTGGACCGTGTGTATCGGTCGTGTGTGGTTACCATTGAGGGATTGGAGATGAGAGTTGATCTCTTATTGCTTAGTATAGTTGATTTTGACATGATTCTAGGCATGGATTGGTTGTCCCCATGTCATGCTATTTTGGATTGTCACGCTAAGATCGTGACGTTAACAATGGCGGGGTTACCTAGGATCGAGTGGAGAGGTTCTCTGGACTATATTCCCAGTAGGATAATTTCATATCTGAAGGCCCAACGGATGGTTGGGAAGTGTGTTTGTCATATTTGGCTCTTGTGAGGGATGTTGGCGCCGATACGCTTACTATTGATTCAGTTCCTGTAGTGCGAGACTTTCTGGATGTGTTTCCTGCAGACTTGCTGGGCATGCCACTTGACAGGGATATTGATTTTGGTATTGACTTGGTGCCGGGCACTCAGCCCATTTATTTTCCTTCGTATAGTATGGCACCAACAGAGTTGAAGGAATTGAAAAAGCAGCTTCAGGAGCTTCTTGAGAAGGGGTTCATTAGGCCCAGCGTGTCGCCTTGGGGTGCAACGGTTCTGTTTGTGAAGAAGAAGGATGGTACTATACATATGTGCATTGATTATAGGCAGTTGAACAAAGTTACAATTAAGAACAAGTATCCTTTGCCGCGTATTGATGACTTATTTGACCAACTTCAGGGAGTTAGAGTGTTCTCTAAAGTTGATTTAAGATCTGGGTATCACCAGTTGAAGATTCAGGACTCAGATGTTCTGAAGACGACATTCATGACCCGCTATAGTCACTATGAGTTCCTTGTGATGTCTTTTGGGCTGACCAATTCTCCATCATCATTCATGCATCTGATGAACAGTGTGTTCTAGCCATAGCTTGATTCGTTTGTCATAATATTTATTGATGATATCGTGGTGTACTCACGTAGCCAAGAGGAACGTGCACAACATTTGAGGATTATACTACAGACATTGAGGGAAGAGAAGCTTTATGCTAAGTTCTCCAAGTATGAGTTTTGGCTCAGTTCAGTGGTGTGCTTGGGGCACGTGGTGTCCGGTGAGGGGATCAAGGTAGATCCGAAGAAGATTGAGGCAGTTTTGAGTTGGCCCAGATCGTCTTCAGCTACTGAGATTCAGAGTTTTCTTGGCTTGGCCAGATATTATCGTCGCTTCATGGAGGGTTTCTCGTCCATTACAGCGCCTTTGACAAGGTTGACCCTGAAAGGTGCTCCATTCAGGTGGTCTGATGAGTGTGAGGAGAGATTTCAGAAGCTTAAGACTACCTTGACCACAACTCTAGTTCTAGTTTTGTCTTCAGCATCGGGTTCTTATATAGTGTATTATAATGCTTCTTGGATTGGTATTGGGTGTGTCTTGATGCAGGAGGGTAGAGTGATTGCTTATTCTTCACGCCAGTTGAAGCCTAATGAGAAGAACTACCTCGTTCATGATTTAGAGTTGGCAACCATCGTTCATGCATTGATGATTTGGAGGCATTATCTCTGCGGTGTGTTTTGTGAGGTATTTACAAATCATCGGAGTCTTCAGCACTTGCTCAAGCAAAAGGATCTAAATTTGAGGTAGTGAGGATGGTTGGAGCTATTAAAAGACTATGATATTACCATTTTGTATCATCTCGAGAAGGCCAATGTAATGGACGATGCCTTGAGTAGGAAAGCAATGAGCATGGGTAGCCATTCATATATTCCTGTTGGTGAGAGACTGCTTGCATCAGATGTTCAGGCCTTGGCCAAACAGTTCATGAGGTTAGATGTTTCAGAGCCTAGTCGGGTTCTAGCTTGCGTGGTTTTCGGTCTTCTTTGTATGATAGCATCAAAGAGAATCTTCAGGAGTTTCTTGATAAAGGGTTTATTAGGCCCAGCGTGTCGCCTTGGGTGCACCGGTTCTGTTTGTGAAGAAGAAGGATGGTACTATGCGGATGTGCATTGACAATAGGCAGTTGGACAAAGTTATAATTAAGAACAAGTATCCTTTACCGCGTATTGATGACTTATTTGACTAGCTTCAGGGAGCTAGAGTGTTCTCTAATGAGGTCTGGGTATCACCAGTTGAAGATTCAGGACTCGAATATTCTGAAGACGACATTCATGACCCGTTATGGTCACTATGAGTTACTTGTGATGTCTTTTAGGATGACCAATGCCCCAACATCATTCATGCATATGATGAACAATGTGTTCTAACCATATCTTGATTCGTTTGTCTGGTGAGGAGATCAAGGTAGATCCGAAGAAAATTGAGGCAGTTCAGAGTTGGCCCAGACCGTCTTCAGCTACTGAGATTCAGAGTTTTCTTGGCTTCGCCAGATATTATCGTCGCTTCGTGGAGGGTTTCTCATCCATTATAGCGCCTTTAAAAAGGTTGACTCAGAAGGGTGCTCCATTCAGGTGGTCTAATGAGTGTAAGGACAACTTTCAGAAGCTCAAGACTGCCTTGACCACAACTCTAGTTCTAGTTTTGCCTTCAGCATTGGGTTCTTATACCGGGTACTATAATGCTTCTCGGATTGGTATTGGGCATGTCTTGATGCAAGAGGGTAGAGTGATTGCTTATGCTTCACGTCAGTTCAAGCCTAATTAGAAGAACTACCTCGTTCATGATTTAGAGTTGGCAGCCATCGTTCATGCATTGAAGATTTGAAGGCATTATCTCTACGGCGTGTCTTGTGAGGTATTTACAGATCATCGGATTCTTCAGCACCCGTTCAAGCAAAAGGATCTAAATTTGAGGTAGCGGAGATGGTTGGAGCTTTTAAAAAACTATGATATTACCATTTTGTATCATCCCGGGAAGGCAAATGTAATGGACGATGCCTTAAGTAGAAACGCGGTGAGCATGGGCAGCCTTGCATATATTCCTGTTGGTGAGAGACTGCTTGCATAAGATGTTCAGTCCTTGGCCAATAAGTTCATGAGGTTAGATGTTTTAGAGCCTAGTTAGGTTCTAGCTTGCGTGGTTTCTCGGTCTTCTTTGTATGATCGCATCAGAGAATGTCAGTATGACGACCCCCATTTGCTTGTCCTTAAGGACACGGTTCAGCACAGTGATGCCAAGGAGGTTTCTGTTAGAGATGACGGGATGTTGCAGATGCATGGTTGGATTTGTTTGCCCAATATGGATGGGCTACATGAGTTGATTCTTGATGAGGCACATAGTTAACGGTATTCCATTCATTCAGGTGCCGCAAAGATGTTTCAGGACTTAAAGCAACACAATTGGTGGAGGAGAATGAAGAAAGATATAGTGGAGTTTGTAGCTCGATGCTTGAATTGTCAGCAGGTGAAGTACGAATATCAGAAACCGGGCAGTT
Organism: Nicotiana otophora; assembly: GCA_000715115.1. Lineage (NCBI taxonomy): Eukaryota > Viridiplantae > Streptophyta > Magnoliopsida > Solanales > Solanaceae > Nicotiana > Nicotiana otophora. The sequence goes on along the minus strand of AWOL01S0011371.1, from coordinate 190,752 downwards.
TGCTTTAGAGGCTTGGGATTCCGGAGTGGATATGGGAGCGTATCACTATGGACTTCATAGTTGGGCTCCCACAGACTTTGAAAAAATTTGATACTATTTGGGTGATTGTGGACCGGCTGACTAAGTCCGCACATTTCATTCTAGTTGGGACTACCTATTCTTTGGATCAGTTGGTTGAGATCTATATCTGCCTTCACGGTGTGCCGGTGTCCATTATTTCAGATCGGGGCATGTGGTTCACATTGCAGTTTTGGAGAGTAGTGTAGCGAGAGTTAGGCATATGGGTTGAGTTGAGTACAACATTCCACCCTCAGACGGATGGACAATCCGAGCGCACCATTCATATATTGGAGGATATGCTACGCGCTTGTGTCATGGATTTTAGGGGTTCTTAGGATCAGTTTCTATCGCTTGTAGAGTTTGCCTACAACAACAACTACCAACCCAGTATTCGGATGGCTCTCTATGAGGCCTTGTATGAGAGGCGGTGTCAGACTCCGGTTGGTTAGTTTGAGCTGGGTGAGGCTAGGCTATAGGGTACTTACTTGGTTCATGATGCTTTGGGAAAAGTTAAGTTGATTCAGGATCAGCTTTGCACGACACAGTCTAGGCAGAAGAGTTATGCCTATTGGAAGGTTCGTGATGTTGCCTACATAGTCTCCACATCGCAAGTTGAGCCCTCGGTATATAGGCCCCTTTGAAGTGCTTGAGAGGACTGGAGATGTGGCTTACAAGCTTTTATTGCCACCTAGTCTATCGAGTGTTCACCTAGTTTTTCATATATCCATGCTTCGGAAGTATTTTGGTGATCCGTCTCATTTTTGGACTTCAGCACAATTCAGTTAGATGGGAATTTGACCTATGATGTGGAGCCGGTGGCCATTTTGGATCGGCAGGTTTGAAAGTTGAGATCAAAGAATATAGCTTCAACAAAAGTATAGTGGAGAGGTCAGCCAGTCGAGGAGGCCACTTGGGAGACTGAGCGGGTGATGCAGAGTAGCTATCCACACTTATTTGAGACTCCAGGTATAATTCTAGACCCGTTTGAGGACGAACATTTGTTTAAGAGGGTGAGAATGTAATGACCCGGCCGATCGATTTGAGTATTGTAGCACCATTTCCCAATTTATTGCTTATTCTATGTTTGTTTATTGTTATGTGACTTGCCGAGGGGGTTGGTTTAGTTCCGCAGATGTTTCAGAATGAATCGGGACACTTTGTCCCAAGGATGGAAGCTCAAGTTGAAATAGTTGACCGGATGTTGACTTATGACTAAATGACTCCAAAATGGAGTTTTGCTGATTCTGATAGCTTTGTACGGTGATTTTGGACTTAGGAGTATGTCCAGAGTTTGGTTTGGAGGTCTGTAGGTCGTTTTGGCTTGAATTAGCGAAAGTAGGAAAGTTGAACGTTTGGAAAGTTAAAAATATTAACCGAGAGTTGACTTTGTTGTTATCGGGCTCGGGTTTTGATTCCGGTAGGTTGAATAGGTCTATACTATCATTTGTGACTTTTATGCAAAATTTGAGGTCAATCGGAGTTGAATTGGTGTGTTTCGGCATTAGTTTTAGAAGTTGGAAGTTCAATAGATCATTAGGCTTGGATTGGGGTATGATTCGTATTTTCGGTGTTATTTGATGTGATTAGAGGCTTCGAATAAGTTCGTATGATGTTTTAGGATGTGTTGATATGTTTGAATGGGGTCCCAAGGGCCTCGGGTGAGATTCGATTGGTTTCGGATTTGAGTTTGGCCTTATTGGATTGCTGATGTTAAGGTATCTGGTTTCCTTATACGCGATCACATGAGAAGGTCCGCAATTGTGAAGGCTTGTTTGGGTGACTGGTGAAATGTTCTACACTTTCGCGAGAGTTGGCCCGTGATGGCGAAGCTTGGGGAGTTAGTGCTTCGTGAACGCATGAGAGGTGCCGCATTCACAAAGAAGGAAGGGGTGGATTAGGAAGCCCATGCGGTTGTTCTTCGCGATCGTGAGTGGGAGTCCGCGATCGCGTAGGTCTGTGTTGCTGTGCATCGCGTTCGTGGCTGGGGTTCCGTGTTTGCATAGGCCATTTTTAGGGCAGCATATTTGTTCTTCGCGATCGCGAGGGACTTTCCGTGATTGCGAAGAGGAACAACTAGGAAGACTATTTAATTTCAAAAATGAGGGTTATAGTATTATTTCACATTTGAACTTTGGGAGCTCGGATTGAGGCGATTGTTGAAGGGATTTTCAAGGAGTTGATTGGTGTAAGTGATTCTAACTCGGATTTGATTAATATACATAAATCTATCATTGTTTTTACCATTTTATTAATGTTTTGGGTTGGAAAAATTGGGAAACATTGTAGAAACTTCATAAACTATATTTTGAGGATTTGAAAGATGATTTTAGGTCGGAATCAGATGATTTTGGATGTTGGACTCTTTATTGAATGCGTGCTCGGCTTTTGTAAATTTTGTCTGATTCCAAGACATGGGCCCGAGGTTGACTTTTTGACTTTGGCTAAAGAACTTAACTTTATCGTATGGAATCGATTCTTATAGCTTGTATTGATTGTATTAAGTTGTTGTGACTAGATTCGGTCTGAAATACGTGTTATGTGGTTGGTATTGAGGTGACACACATGCTAGGTGACGGGTGTGTGGGCGTGCACCGGAGTAATTGTGACTCGGTTAATTCCGTGGTACCGTGTAGTTATCAAACCTTGTTGCTATTCATGTAATCCCTACGTGTTAGAGTAATTAAGCTGCAATCCATGTTAGAAATCATGTTTAGGCTATATGCTTATTCTGTTAGGACCCACTGAGGTCATTTCTGTTATTGAATTACATGCTTAAATTCCAATTATGTACTCAGTCACATCCATCATTTGCATATCGTATCTCAGTCTCTGTTATCATTTATTGTTACATCATGTATCATTGTTTAGGCCGATTGGCATGAGATTTGTGAGCTCGAGAGATTGAAAAGATTGATTACTGAGTTGGGTCCTGAGAGCCATGTTGTGAGTGAGGTTGTGGGTCGGGCTGCATGCCGCAGCAAGCCTTGTTGGCTTTATATATATATTATTATTATGGATCGGGCTGCACGCCGCAACAGGCCTTGTTGGCTTTATATATATTATTATTATGGATCGGGCAGCACGCCGCAGCAGGCCTTATAGGCTTTATCTATTATTATAGGATCGGGTTGCACGTCGCAGGAGGCCATATTGGCTTATATTAGCGCTTGGATAGGATACACCCCTCCGGAGTCTGAAATACCAGCAGTGAGCGCAGGTACCATACAGTGCGGAGCAATTGATATTGATTAGTAGGAGTGTGAGACAGTGAGATCGAGTACTCTGAGAGTGTGAGTACATGAGTTTATCACTGTGATGCATTACATGTGACATTCACATTTGACGTGTAGGCATAGAGATGTAAAATTCCTCATATCAATCATACTTGGCATATTTTATTAGTGTTGAGCTTAAACTGTTAAACTTGAAAGCATGTCTCCATTTATGCATTGTGTACGGATTGATTATGGGATTTCATAGAGTTATTATTGCCATTTCCCTATTATATATGTACTATTATTATCTGGATTTGTACTGTACCCTTTTGAGCTCGTCACTGCTTTCCGCCCAAGGTTAGTCCTGTTACTTATTGAGTACATTGGGTCGGTTGTACTCATACTACACTTTGCACTTCGTGTATAGATCCAAGCACTTATGGGCACGACAGTTGCTAGACTTGGTGCAGTATCTGCTTGGAGATTATTGAGGTAACTGCTATGACGCCCGCAGACCTCGATTCTTCTTCCTTTCAGTTTATTTTATACTGTTGTATCTTTTAGACAGTTGTATTAGAGGTTTAGATTATGTTGACACTTAGTAGCTCATGTTCTCGGTGACACCCGAATTTTGGGAGATTTTGTAGTTGAGTCGCAGTTGTGCTTATCGGTTTTATGAGATTTTTCACTGTTAAACTTATTATATCTTGCTCTTAGTTTAAACTGCGTAGTGATTTTGTGATTGTTGGCTGATAGGCGCCATTACGACATGTTGATATTTGGGTCGTGATATTGGAAAACTAATACTAATCATTGACATTAGTGATTGCTTGATTAGGTAAACCAAGACTTGTAGGTAAAAGAGTAAACTAGATTAAATAGTTCATATGCTTTAACAAATTTAATGTTTTGAGCATTTATAATATAAGACTAACCTTTAAAATGAAAAAGCAGCTTTCATTTATGTTTATCGCTAATTAATTTCTATGGTTTTGAGCTTTGGACAGATTCAAAAACAAACCCTCTTTGGAAAATCATCAAACGAGCCGCATATAATGCAAGAATTATTTTTTGAAAGTAAAAGAAATCATACAACTATGCATGCATCGATGAGTTTTAAAATACATTGTTTTTGCTAAAACAATCCTCAAAGATAAAGGTATAACCGGTTTTCAATTTAAGGCACATTTTAAAAGGTAATCTCTTGCTTTACAAATTATAAAACCTCACAAATAACATCATTCTTTTCAAGCGAAATACACAACCTTTTCCAAAACAATGAGTTTTCAAAGCAAGACTTAAAACATTTTCATAGGGTTTACTTAGCAACTTTAGCTATTAATCAATCAGAATATAGACATTTCTTTCCCCAAACCTACCCTAAGTTTAAGGAGCTACCTCAGGTAGATTTTAAGGTAGGTGGTGTTGTCGGGCTTATATGAATTGGGGTGACGTGAGATCACCCATGATTATGTGTATGGTGAGGTTATATGGCGATTTGATGGCTTTGGAAGGACTATTGTCATGTTCGAGGACGAACGCATGTTTAAGTGGGGGAGAATGTAACGACCCGACCGGTAGTTTTGAGCTTTAGCATTCCATTCGGTGGTTTGAGACTTTGAGTAGTTTCATATTATGTATTATGACTTTCGTGTATGGTTGGTTTCGGTTTTCGAGCGGTTCGAGATTGATTTGGAAGAATGATTCTCATTTTAGAAGTTTTAAGTTGGAATAGTTGACCAAGGTTTGATTTTTAGGTAAACGGACTCGGAATCGGATTTTGATTATTCCGATAGGTTCGTATAATAATTTTGGACTTGTACGTATGTTCGAATTTGGTTTCGGAGGTTCCTAGAAGAATTCAACACTATTTGTCGAACGTATGCAATTTGAAAAACTTAAGAGTTGATAAGTATGACCAAGAGTTGACTTTGATGTTATTGGACTCCAATTGGTATTCCGAGACTTTGGTTAGGTCTGAACTTGTGTGAAAAGTTTGAAAGTAATCCGAAGTGTTTAAGTGTGATTCAGACACTCTTTTGAAAGAATGAAGATTTAAAAACATAAAAGAAGTTTTATTCGGTTTGAGTCTCGATTCTTTGTTGTGATGTTCCTGTGGGTATTTTAAGGCTTTGGATAAGTTTGTATGATGTATTTGTACTTTTTTGTATGATTGGATGGGGTCCCGAGGGTCTCGAGTGTATTTTGGAAGATTGGTTGAGAAACTAGTTAAGGATTTGAAGTTTGACTATGGTCAATATCAGATCAAGATAACCTGTTTTCGGTTTTTTTAGTACGCGAGCAGGTTCGTAGCGTATTTTATGATTGAAATGCATATATGGTTTGTGTTCGGGACATTCCGCATGAGTTTTGGGTGCTAAAACGAAGATTTTCTTATTTCTAGTTTTTTCTGGTGTAAATGATTACGAAAATGCCATTGCAATTTTCAAATTTCTTTTAAAACTTCAAACCATCATATCTCCCTCAGTTTAAGGCCAAATTGGGTGATTCAAGAGTCTATCTTGGGTGTAATCTCGCAAGGGTCGTGTTGGGCTTATGAAACTTAAGTTTTGGGATTATCTAAGGACCTTAGATGGGAAACTGCTGCATTTTTTTCTTATTTCGAAATTTAGTTACTTTTTCTCACAAAGTTTTGGAGCTCGGTTTTGGGCGATTTTGGAGAAAATGTTTACTACTTGGATTGGGGCAAGTATTTTTGAGTCGGTTTTATTATTATTTCATGATTCCAACCTCATTTTTAGTGTTTGATTAATAATTTGAATTGGAGAAATTGGAAATTTTAGTAAAAACTTTCTAAAATATAAATTGATGGTTTGAAGGCCGATTTGAGGTCAGAATTGAATGATTTTGGTATGATTGGACTCGTATCAAAATGGGTGTTCGGAATTAGTGAGTTTTGTCGGGTTCCGAGGTGCGAGCCTGTGGTTGACCTTTTGGGTTGACCTTTTGATTTTCATTAAAGATCAAAACATTATTATAGAAAATTGTTTGCTATAGCTTATATTTATGACATTAAGTTATTTTGGCTAGTTTCGAGCCGTCTGGAGGTTGTTTCACGTGGGAAGGGCTCTCTAAATTTGAAACATTGTGCAAAGGAATCTTTCTTCTTTAATTTGTGTTCCCTTTTGACGCCCCTCTTCTCTCCCCCCCCCTTTTTGGGGCAGTGAGCGAATATGAAGTCCAACAAACTTGAAAGTTATGCGAACATGAAAAATAGCGAATTCCCAGACTTTGATGCAAATATTGTCATCATATCAGTGAAGACACCATTTTACCATAGCAGCTTTCCCCCTTTAAATCAAATGGGATCCAAAGCTTAACAGACGAATAATATCTCAGCTCGATTTTCAAGTGCTAATTGGATGGATTATATTCCATCATACTTCATTCAAACAACAATTGGGGCACTATGTATCTTTTGAACTCATGCAACTAAACTCAGAATGAAACTCTAAGCTGCCTACGTACCTCGGTGAAGAGGATCAAGTCATACCGTAGTTCAGAATGGGTGATTTTTTTTTATTTTTATTTTATTTTTTTTATGTCCTAACTTTTGCCTAGGCCGCCTCTTTCGAGGTTTTCAACCTAGCGAACTCTTTTTTTTGGTGGGCCGTATACAATTTAGATTCATGCGCTCCAGGAGTATAGGAACATGCAGTTTAGGCTCATGCGTCAAGGAGCGTTATAAATTCAAGGATAATACTTCTTCAAAAACTTGCCATTGATAGGGCCGATTCTCATACCATCTGCATCAACCAGCTTGTAATCCCCACTTGAGCAAGCTTCTTGTATGACATATGGCCCATCCCATTTTGAAGTGAACTTCCCTACAGGTTTATGGGAAGTAATAATGGGTGTTCGTATGGTGAGGACTTGATCTTCTACTTGAAAGGATCTGGGGCTAACTCTTTTATTGAAGGCGCGAGACAATCGGGATTGATAACATTCAAGACTCTGTTGAGCTTCCAACCTCTTCTCATCAAGAGCCTTCAACTCTGCTAATCGAAGTCGAGCATTTTCTTCATCAGTGATTTCTTCTTGAATAGCCAGTCGTAATGAAGATATTTGATGCTCAAGTGGCAAGACGGCTTCGACTCCATAAATGAGTGAATAAGGAGTCGTTTGTGTTGGCGTGTGGTGAGTCATCCTATATGCCCATAGATCTTCTTCCATTCGGCCATTCTAATATCGTTTGGATTTGGAGACGACTTTCTTTAGCAAGTTGCATAGAGTTTTGTTGCATGCCTCAGCTAGACCATTGGCGGCAACATTTTACATCAAAGAGTTACGTTGCTTGAAGCCAAAGAGATCACAAATCTTGTTCATCAACCTATTATCAAATGGCTTTCTGTTATCCGTTATTATGTAACGAGGAATGCCAAAGCGATAGATTATGCTTACTCGGATGAAACTTGCCGCATTTTCCTTCTTTACCTCCTTAAGAGCAACAACTTTAGCCCATTTTGAGAAGTAGTCAATTACAGCCAAGATGTATAGGTGCCCACCAGAGGACTTTGGCAGTGGTCCAACAGCATCTAATCTCCACGCATCAAACGGCCAGTATGCAACAGTCCGGTGCAACACTTCAGGAGGTTGATGAATAAAATTCATATGGAATTGACAAGCCTTGCATCTTCGAGCGTAGTCCAAGAAATCTTTTATCATCGTTGGCCAATAATATCCCATCCTTTTTATATGGAAGTGGAGCTTTGGTCCAGACTAGTATGACCCACATACCCCAGAATGTGCCTCTTGCAAAGCTTGGAGTGCTTCTTATTCCCCTAAGCATCACAAGAGTAGTGTAACACCCCAAAATTGTTTGATGTACTTAAGCGTAAAGCCCGGTAATATTTGCAAAGAAAATAATATTTCATGGTGCCGGACTAGGCTTACGTGTTTGAGGATGGCTCGGACTTTTTGCGTTGAACAATGCACCGGAAAGTAAAGGAAAACTTTTGGCGGAAAAGTGCATTTCTGCGGTCCATTATGCGACCGCAGAATCACTCTACGGACCGCATAATGGCCGCAGAGTGAGGCAGTTAATTGGGTCAGTTGGAAGCAATTATGCGGTCTTGTGACCGCAGAACAGTTATGCAAACCGCATAGTGACCGCATACACAGACGGATTTTTGATCATTTTTGTCAGCAATTATGCGACCGATATGCGGTCCGCATATACATTATGCGGTCACATATGCGACCGCAGAACCGTTCCAGAGCTCCATTTTTGGGTTTTTAAAACCCGATCCTACATCGTTAAATATACGTTTTGGGTCATTTTTGAGGTAGAATCTGATATTATAGAGTGAGAGAGAGTTCCCTAGAAGGTGTTCCTCAATAATTGATTCTTCAATTCTTGCTCAAGTTTTGGAATATTAAGAAGGGAAACTCACTAGGTGTTCCTCCTAGAGGTAAGATTCTACACCCTAACCCTCAATTTCGAATTTTGTCTAGAAATGAGTAATTAGTAAGAAAATTGTTGAGCATGAGAGTTGTTTATTTTACATGCATCTGTCGGCCATACTACACCAGCACCACGCACTCCGCGCAAGTTTGACTCAATTTGGGTGATTGTGGATCGACTCATAAAATCAGCACACTTTTTGCCGGTTAAGTCTACCGACACAGTGGAGCAGTATGCTTAGTTGTATATCAAAGAAATAGTCAGGTTGCATGGCACCCCAGTATCCATCATTTCTTATTGGGGAGCACAATTCATTGCTAACTTTTGGAAGAAATTTTAGCAAGGTTTGGGTACTCAGATGAATCTTAGTACAACCTTCCACCCGCAGACTGACGGGCAGGCAGAGCGGACTATTCAGACGCTTGAGGATATATTGCGCGCTTGTGTTCTAGACTTCAAAGATAGCTAGGATGATCATTTACCACTCATAGAATTTGCATATAATAATAGCTATCATGCTAGCATTCAAATGGCACCGTTCGAGGCTTTATACGGTAGGAGATGTAGATCTCCCATTGGGTGGTTCAAAATTGAGGAAGTAGATTTGATAGGGCCAGACCTTGTGCATCAGGCTATGGAAAAAGTTAAAATCATTAAGGAGCGGTTAAAGACTGCTCAGAGTCATCAGAAATCTTATTCGGATGTTTGTCGTAGGGATTTGGAGTTCAAAGAAGATGATTGGGTATTCTTGAAAATTTCCCCCATGAAGGGTGTAATGCGATTTGGTAAGAAAAGGAAATTGAGTCTGAGGTATGTCGGACCGTACAAAATCATTCAGAGGATCGGTGAGGTGGCATACAAGCTTGAATTACCACCTGAGATGTCATTAGTACACCAGTGTTTCATGTGTCTATGTTGAAGAAAGTAGTTGGAGATCCGACACTCATTGTTCCAGTTGAGACTATTGAGGTAAATGAGAAATTGACTTATGAAGAAATTCCAGCTGCCATTCTTGATAGGCAAGTCCGAAAGTTGAGAAATAAAGAAATTACATCCGTAAAAGTACTACGGCGAAATCAACAGGTTGAAGAGGCTACTTGGGAGGCCGAGGAAGAAATGAAGAAAAAGTATCCTTATTTATTTGAATGACCATGTATTTATAAAGTTGTGATCTATGAACAAAATTCTAAGAGTTGCTTTCTATGAATTACGTATGATTTGTACATTTGATGTTAAGCGTGTTCCGTTCTGGTAATATAATTGCTTGTGAGGCCACAGTTGGTGTTATTTTGTATTATGTTACATCATTGGCATATGTATATGTTGTTAGGATGTGTTTCTGGGGCTCTCTGACAGGTGGATAGGCCTAATTATAAAGGAAACTCTGGGGAAAATTTTGAAAATTTAGGGAGTTAGTCAAATTTGGGGCTGCTGGTATGTGGTATGAAAAACTGAGTTACATAAGATGCTAATAATAGAATTTGACCCTCATTCGAGGACGAATGATCCTAAGCGGAGGAGAATGTAACACCCCAAAAATTTTGAAGTACTTAAGTGTAAAGCCCGGTAATATTTGCAAAGAAAATAACATTTCATGGTGCCGGACTAGGCTTACGTGTTTGAGGATGGCTCGGACTTTTTGGGTTGAACAATGCACAGGAAAGTAAAGGAAATGTTTTGGCGGAAAAGTGCATTTCTGCGGTCCATTATGCGAGGTGACGAGTAGGTACAATGGATATATGTGGTATTTGACTGGTTTAGGCTATTTAGACTCTTTTCATGTCTTTAATTGAATTGTCATAACATGTTATATCTTTCATTGTTAATCTACCCTTACATGTGTTAATCTATCCTTACATTCTTTATTTGACATGGTTAACACTTGCTCTATCTCTTACTTATTATTTTTCTCTTACATGTTTTAGTTGAAGGTATTGCCTTCCTTATTATCTTGTTAATTCTTTAATTATTGAATTACGTTACTTGAAGTTATTATTTCATGGAATATCTTCTTGTTGAGTTATTAGTGTTGAAGTTGTGAAATCCGTTATCACATTGAGGCGAAGTTTTTAATTGTTGAGATATCTTTCTTGTTGAGCTATTCACCTTTATTTTATTATTATTGAGATTATTTTTCATATTGTGGTTGAGCCGTGGGCTATATATTGCGGAAACCTTGGCACTGATGATTTTTGGCAAGTTGTGGCATATGGGCACTTGTGGTGTGAGTCATTATTATGTCGTGATATTGATGCACATGCGGCGGTATAAAGATAGGGGTTAATGTGCATGCGGCGACATAAGGTGTGATTTATATGCGTGTTGCTAGTAAGGGAATTACTTAAAGCCACGCAACGACATAAGGTGGGCTAAAGTGCGTGTAGCTATTTCGGGAAAACAATGTTTTGCAAAACTATCTAAATGTAAGGCTCACGTAGCGTTATAAGGAAAGATTGTGATTATCACTTGTGAAATGTGATTTCAAGGCGGTGCCTCGGTTGTGATTCTTGTTGTATATTCTATGTTGGGACAACTTGTTGATTTGAACAGTTATTATTCTTCCTTCAATCATTCATCTGCATTTTGATTGTGTTTGGTTATTCGCTGTTATCTTGGTGTTGGAACGATCGTGGCTTCTTGTGTGAGTCATGCATATTTATTATATTGCTTTAACATACCAATCTGTGCCTCCGTTATAACTTGGTAAATTGATTGTCAATGTGGATTTAGTCATTATATCATATTTTGTTGAGTTGTTGGTAACATAACGATTTAAATAATAAAATTATTGACATGCTTTATTCTATGTGTCTCGTAAGATAGAACTCGCTATCTCACTTGGTGCCTTATTATTTTAAATTGTTATCGTCCTTTTACTATAATTCGATTCTCAAATTATACTCAACACCCTGTTGATTGGTTACCTTACTTAAAATTGTTATCACGTTTCGCTTTTAATAAATTCTATATTTCATTTGTTAATTTAACGTATTTTTTTTGTTTAAATATGACATTTTACTCAATTTTATTGATTTCTAAAGTAAATTCATATGATACTCTATTTTGTATAAATTGTATTTTATTTTACTTTAATTGATTTCTAAAATAAACTCATTATTTCAATTGACGCCTTACTTTATTCAAGATTTTTATAATGCTTTATGGTATTTAAATATAACTCTCGATAATTTTAATTGATATTTGTTATGGTTGCAGTGTACATGGTAGCACGTGGGCCTTGCCAAGTGAAGGTAATTGTTATTGTGGGCACGAAGTGCCATATGTGTAAGATTTTGAAATTATGGTCCATTTACGAGGTGTGGTGCCTCGGGGTAATTCATATTTTAGGCGCATGCATTGGGAACGATTACATTATTTGAGCTGTCATTGATTCCTCCTTATTTGAGTTCATTCGTATCTCATCGGTGTTCTCATTATGTCGCTTCTCTATTACCCGTTTATTACTTGCTTCCATTTGTCTTTTTATTATTGCGTTGTTGGTTGTAAATCAATAATCTTTCCGCCGTTAGCCTTACATTGATGTTCTTTCCATTATTAGCTTCATGCATATCTTATACAGGTTTCTATGTCTAGTAGGTGTCTTGACCTGGCATCGTCACTACTCTACTGAGGTTAGGCTTGATACTTACTGGGTACCGTTGTGGTGTACTCATTCTACGCTTCTGCACATTTTTGTGCAAATCCAAGTACATCTGATCGTGTTGTTGAGAATTGTGTCTGCACTGCTGGAGACTTCAAGGTATATCTACTTGACGTTCGCAGGCCTCGAAGTCACCTTCGGTTATGATCTTCACTACTGTTTATGTTCATTTCAAATAGTATTATATTTAGAAATTCTAGTGTATGTCAATAGAGCTTATGACTTCGTACTGACGGTTTTGGGAAATGTATAACTATTGTTCGTTTGCAGCTATGTATGTCATTTACTGGTTTATATTTAATGATTAAATAGTTCAATTCTGTTATTTTCTCAACATGTGTTAGGCTTACCTAGTCTTAGGGACTAGGTGCCATCACGACATCCTAAGGTAGGAATTAGGGGCCGCGACACCAGGCCACGCCCCAACTTTGAAGAATGAAATCCCAGAAACTTCACTCCAATTGCTGAACCATTAGCCCAGTTGTTTGAAAGGTTGAGAAGATCCATACTGATATATCCAGGGGAATTAAGAATTTTCGGCCAACCCTCCAAATATTTTGATGCAACCAAGTGTTGTGCCTACCATTTAGGTGTTCCTGGGAATGAAACTGAGGATTGCTATAGATTGAAGAATGAGATCGAGCTGCTAATCAAGAATGGAGCTATCCAATATACCCCATCCCCACCAAATACAAACCGTAACCCATTGCCAAACCATAGAAATCAAGGATCCAACATGATTTCATTGGACGAGGACTATGACTTGAAAGGGACCATCGTCACTATTAGGAATGCCGAAGCTACAAAAGCTCCACCTAGAGTGGGTTCATTGATCACTGTGCAGCTAAAACCTCCTTTGATGGTTCAGACATACCAACAACAGTCCACCACCACTGTTAGAGAAGAGGGGAGTCGAGAATACAAAACAGTTCCGGTTAAAGAATATTCCGTAGACCCATGCTCACATATCAATTATGGATTTGTTGATGAGCTTTGACAGTCACAAGGACACTCTGGTGAAGGTGCTATGTGGAGTAAGTGTGTCAAGCAATACTACAAGTGAGGAATTAGCAATAACCATTGGGAAGATGGTCGAAGCAAACATGATTTCTCTTCGGAGGGATGAACTTCCTGTGGAGGGTATGTATCACAACAAAGCTCTGCACATTACAGTCAAGTGTGGGGACAAAGTTGAGTCTCGAGTGCTTGTCGACGGAGGATCCAGAGTAAACATTTGCCAATTCTCTACTCTGTGAGAATTAGGTATTCATTTGAGGGAAGTGAAAAACGTCAGTTAAGAGTAAGGGCTTTCGATGTGTCACAGAAGTATGTCATTAGAGAGATCTACTTAGCCTTACAGATTGGACCAGTTGAGTTCCTGATATTGTTTCAAATGGTGGACATTTCGTCTTTATAAAATATGTTATTGGGAAGGTCCTAGATACATATGGCAGGGGCAGTTCCTTCCACTCTCCATTAGAGCATGAAATTCGAGTGGGATTGCCAGGAGATCATGATACACGGAGAGTGGAGCCAGTCAGCTTACTTAGAGCATGCAGTTCCTTTCATAGAATTATTAGAAGGGGCCGCCTTTCATATGGTTGAGATCTTGCAAGAAACATAAATGGAGAAGAGTGAGCAAAACCACGATATGGAGTCATCGTAGAGGTTGAAGATGGCAATGTGAGAGATAAGGAAGTATGGGTACCGACCATGGACTGTGTTGGGAGCCTGATCAGATGGGATAACAGAGCCAATTGAACCGAAAGGGCAGACAGGTACCGCCGGCTAGTGGAATCAACCTACAACTGGAAAAACCTAAACAATAACCCTAGGAAGAATGTTTTCTTACAAGAGCATGTTCCGAGCCCGGATCAGAGCTCACCACCAGAAGATGATATCATTGATGGGATGGGAAGATTGTTCATGACTGTCACTGCCCAAAATCCAACCAGTCGTGATGGCACCTAACCCAATCCGCTAGGCAAACCAAATGATAGACAACATAACTCAAATAGGACAAATCAATAAATAAAATAACTGAGCTTTCCACACAAAATCCCAAGGATTGGTATTACAAGTCATGCACTTCTAAGACTTAGAATTTACAAAGCTGGTACGAAATAAATACATCATTTGTTCGAAATATACATAAACATATTTATGAATCTAGAGCTACCAAGAACAAGAGGTAGCTATAATCAGAATGTAGGTACATCTTCAATGCCAGCTCACACCATAAACAGCAACATCAGCTCTAAAATCTACACGCAAGGTGCATACGTGTAGTATTAGTATAACCGACCCCATGTACTCAATAAGTAACAAACCTTACCTTAGGTTGAAAGTAGTGGCGAGCTAAAAAAATGGTCAGAGTCCAACGCCAATAGCCAAAAATAACTCGTAATACTATAATGAAAGCAATACAAGTAATAAATCAAAAGATAATATGCTCAACCCGTTCACAGTTACGGAAAACATACATGCTTTTCAGGTATAACATTAAAACCCAAATCTTTCACAAGAATCACCAAATATAAGTATATCAGAAAAACTGTTATTTTTCCCAAACTTTCGGCAACAAATAAGATATTTCATTATTAGATGGCATGAGAAAAGTACATCTCTATGCCTACATGTCAATATGCATGTCAAGCCATCAATTATCATATATCGTCTAGCATGCGGAATGTACAACTCAATGCCTACATGTCAAATCATGAATATCACAATACTGTATATCATGAGGAAAATACATCTCGATACCTATATGCCAAGTATGAATGCCAAATGAATGATTGCACGATGATATTCCCAGGTAATCGCACCCTCAAGATACTCAAGCTATCTATCTTATTTCCCCACTTAATCACACACACATAATCACTTAGCACTGTACGGGTGCCTGGCTCATAATCCCCCCACCAAAGCATGTGTATATATATAACTGTGCCTGCGCTCCCTGCTGGTATGTCAGACTCTGGAGGGGCGGATCCTGCCTAAGTGCTAATCAAAAGCCTATAAGGCATATTGTGGCATGCAGCGCGATCCATAATAATAAATAAGACAATATTTCTTGTTGTGGTGTGCGGCCGGATCCACAATAATAATAATAGTCACAAAGCCAATATGGCCTGCTGCGGCGTACAAACTGATCCACAATAGCACGCACAACACTGCTCTCAGGCCCACCTCAGTCATCAATCTTTGAAGTCACAAGGGCTCACAATCTCGTACCACTCAGCCCAAACAATGATAACTTCTGATATAACAATGAATGATGAACAAAACTGAGATATGATATGCAAATGAAGAATCATGACTGAGTATATAATTACAGTTAGGGAAGATAACTAAAAACAACAGAAATAGCCTCATTAGGTCTCAACCGAATAAGCACATAGCCTAAATATGATTTCTAATATGAATCACAGCTCAATTACTCTAACAAGTAGAAATCACACGGATAGAATAATATATAACAGCAAAACAAGTCATGTCATAGTCTAATAGTCAACTTGAATAATGATTACCCCGGTGCACGCCCACACTCTCGTCACCTAGCATGTGAGCCACCCCAATACATCTCTTATAACATAGTTCACAGGGTTAAATACTCTCAAGTTCAAGTTTAGATACGTTACTTACCTCGAACAACCAAATCCAATACCGAACAAGCCAAACAATACTCTAGAAACACCATCTCACGCGTATCAACATCTGAACGACTCAAAACTAACTAAAAAGAAACTCAAAAACATCAAATAATGCCTAAGGAAACAATCCCAAATGATAAATGTGGAATCTTTACTCATTTACTCAAAGTCAACCAAAAAGTCATACCCGGGCCCGCACCTCGGAACCCGACATAACTCACAAAATCTGACAACCCATTGAATTACGAGTCCAACCATACTAATTTCACTCAAAAATTCACTTAAGAAAAGTTTAGACAAAAACCCCCAATTTCCCTTTTGAAATCATCAATCAAATGCCAAAAATGAAGATGGAATCACGGAGTATAATCAAAATCGAGTAGAAAACACTTACCCCAATCCATGTGGTAAATATTGCCTCCACAATCTCCCAAATTTGAGCTCCATAGCCCCAAAATATGATAAAATTTCTGAAACCTTCGAATTAGAGAACTTATAATCACCGAATAGTCAATCCCATCGCAATAGCAAGATTTCCTTCGCGATTGAAAAGAACAAGCTCTACTGCCCAAAAAATGCACTACGCGTTCGCGTTACAGCCCACGCCAACATGATGCCCAAAAATGCCAAATCTCCGCAAATGCAACATGAATTACGCGAACACGATTAAGGATCTATCAATTTCCAGCTCTCCTTCGCGACTCTATGTGAATGCGGTGGTACGATGCGACCGCAAAGATCAATCCTCAAAGAGATATGCGAACATGACGGGAAGTCCGCGAACACGATGAATAAATTACCCAGCCCCAGATTACACACCGTGATCGCGTCCATAATATTGCAATCGCGAAGACCATCTAAGGCATCAGAAAACCAACAGTTCAAAATAAAAGGAAATGGTCCAAAAATAATCTGAAACTCACCCGAGCCCCTCGGGACCCTGTCCAAACATACCAACAAGTCTAGAAATATAACACGGACCTACTTAAGGCCTCAAATTGCACACAAGTTCCAAATAACATATAGAACTTATTCCAACTCCCAGAATAACAATTCGAACCCGATATCATCAAATTCAACTCTTGGTCAAACTTATGAACATTCCAACTTTCACCAAATAGTGCCAAAACCTTCTAGAAACATCTAAATACAAATCCGGGCATACGTCCAACTCCAAATCACCATTCGAACCTAACAGAACCATCAAAACTCTGATTCGAAATCAAATACACAGAAGTCAAACTTGGTCAACTTTTCCAACTTAAAGCTTCCTAGTTACGAATCATTCTTCCAAATCAATCCTGAATCACCAGAAAACCAAAACCGACGATTCACACAAGTCATGATAAATCATATGAAGCTACTAAAGACTTCAAATAGCTGAACATAATGCAAATGTTCAAAAGGATAGGCTGGGTCATTACAGTGGCCATGATCGATGAATGCTGTGGCAAAGCTGATGTCAAGACACCAATCATTCGGGATGCCGAACTAGAAGAGACCTTGCAGAATTGGACCGCCCGTCCATCTCTGACCTTTCCTAAATTTTGTTCCACAACTCGCTTGACTTCAAACAACAACACACATCTATCATACGACTAAAATAACTCATAACATAACCTCCTTATCATGTTAATCACCCTAATCTCACCCAAAAAGTACATGTTATAACATTCCCAACTTGGCGACTTTCGACGAAACTTATTTTCTTCAATTCGTTTAGTTTCTAAGCTTTCCAACCCTCTTGGTATTTGTTATACATGATACTAAATATTTGTAACCTCCAAGGTAACATGATTAACTCACTTTAAGTTCCTTCAAATATGATCTCATTTTTGAGCTTACATCAATTTGCTTACGACCTACTCTTACGTATGAAAACATGGGTGTAACATTTACTCCTCGAATGTTGACTGATGCTCCAATCAGTCCCATAACCTATAGCTTTTATGAATATTTTAATACTGTCCTTTCCATCGAGGCAACTATTCTGTGAATAAATCGAAAGGCTAGTGCATTCCCCCCTTAGGCCTCTTTCTCATACCACGACTTATGGTCGACATTCTTCCAATCTCGTAGCTGTTGCTACCTTCTGTCATGACTCTGACCTTGTATGTATACCTATGCGACTCTTTTCTCCTTTTCCTCCAAGTGCTAGCCAATATCTAGTCCTCACTTTGTGAACATATACAAAACTATGACAAGCTGTCCCTCTGGGCATATATAGGTGTACTGAAGTCCTTCACTTGGTACTTTGTCGAACATACGACTATTGTTATATCTTGTTTCATAGCCTCGATTATCTATGCTTATGGCTTTACTACATCTTGGTAGGTCATACTATACAATAATACTTACTTTGGTTTATTATTTTACTGAGGTCTTCTACCCAACTCCAGGTTACTCTCTCGCTGCTTATCTTTTATGTATAAATCAAAGTTCTTTAATGCTTCCTCATTACTGTTCATCGTACTAATGGCAATCTAATCTCATCTCATACTTAGTAACTTTTATTCATCTATTGTTGACTCACTTTAATGTTGGTCTATAATCTAGTACTGATAACGTGAAACTTCTTACGTAATACATTGTCACTAGGGCTCATGTCTAATCATAGAGCATCTGAAATGATTTGCCTAATCTACCTAGGGACGATACTATACTTTAATAACCGTATTTTATAGCATCCCAATGTGATTCATCTTATTGGGGGGGGGGGGGGTAGTATAATCCCGTTCAATTCATGAAATCCATTATCTTTAAATCATTACTCAATTAAAGGCCTAAACGTCATCCTCTTATCTATCCCATTTACACCCTTATTCTACTTTTAGGGAAACATTCCATCTCTTCTAAGTGCTTCTAGTCTACTCCTCCGAGTTCATTCACGCTATACCGAGCTTTCTATAACTTACGGAAACCATCATTTCTCTTGTTTTGATGGGCTTAATTCTGAGGCCTTACCTATTCTTGTCACCTTCTCACTCACCTTTTCTTATCCTTACTCATATCTACCAAAAACCTTGTCGCTCTACCATACTTTAGCTTGCGACCTACACATTTCTATTTACACTACTCACCACCTTCCTTTAACTTGCTAGCACCATAAATTTCCTTTCGTGCCTTCTCCGTTGTCATTAAATTTAAGATATTACTTTTTTTGGTCGTTCTGCCACTTTTTGCATGAATACATGGCTTATCTTAGTGCCCACACATATTGGAATTCCATGCAACCCATATGATCTGGAATATTACTTTTGATTTTTACTTCCCATTCATTTGTCACGATAGGTGCCACTTTCGTATGGAGTGCATACGATATTGTAGTGAGCCTGTTGTTACAAGATAATTGCTTCTTTAGGTCACTACACTTGGGTTGAAGCCTTCTTCCTTATTTCCTCAGCTAGTCTTTCATTGTAGTACTTAAGGTAGACCCTCTGACTCCTGTAAAGTTGCAAGCTAATTACATCGTATACACGAAGGAAGTTTTGATGTTCTTACTCGCCTATAATTATCCTTAGTTACTTACCTCAGCGCCCTTGTGCTTGTTGGGTTGCTTCTGAACTGAAATTTTGACTGTCTCCCCAGTGGCACCCTATTTTATTTCTGTCACACTTATACAGTACCTTTAACTACCCCATATCCTATCTGAATGCGGTGGTACGATGCGACCGCGAAGATCAATCCTCAACGAGCTACGCGAACATGACGGGAAGTCCGCGAACACGATGAATAAATTACCCAGCTCCAGATTACACATCGTGATCACGTCCATAATATTGCAATCGCGAAGACCATCTAAGGCATCAGAAAACCAATAGTTCAAAATGAAAGGAAATGGTCCAAAATCGATCCGAAACTAACACGAGCCCCTCGGGACCCTGTCCGAACATACCGACAAGTCCAGAAATATAACACGGACCTACTCGAGGCCTCAAATTGCACACAAGTTCCAAATAATATATAGAACTTATTCCAACTCCCAGAATAATAATTCGAACCCGATATCATCAAAGTCAACTCTTGGTCAAACTTATGAACATTTCAACTTTCAAAATTTCCAACTTTCACCAAATAGTGCCAAAACCTTCTAGAAACATCCAAATACAAATTCGGGCATACGTCCAACTCCAAATAACCATTCGGACCTAACAGAACTCTCAAAACTCTAATTCGAGATTAAATACACAGAAGTCAAACTTGGTCAACTTTTCCAACATAAAGCTTCCTAGTTACGAATCATTCTTCCAAATCAATTTTGAATCACCGAAAAACCAAAACCGACGATACACACAAGTCATGATAAATCATATGAAGCTACTAAAGACTTCAAATAGCGGAACATATTGCAAATGTTCAAAAGGACAAGCTGGGTCATTACAGTGGTCATGAGCGATGAATGTTGTGGTGAAGCTGATATCAAGACACCAATCATTTAGGATGCCGAACTAGGAGAGACCTTGCAGAAATGGACCGCCCGTCCATCTCTGACCTTTCCTAAATTTTCTTCCACAACTCGTTTGACTTCAAAACATAACACACATCTATCATACGACTAAAATAACTCATAACATAACCTCCTTATCATGTTAATCACCCTAGTCTCACCCAAAATGTACATGTTATAATATTCCCAACTTGGTGACTTTCGACGAAACTTATTTTCTTCAATTCATTTAGTTTCTAAGCTTTCCAACCCTCTTGGTACTTGTT
Source organism: Nicotiana otophora (assembly GCA_000715115.1). Classification (NCBI taxonomy): domain Eukaryota; kingdom Viridiplantae; phylum Streptophyta; class Magnoliopsida; order Solanales; family Solanaceae; genus Nicotiana; species Nicotiana otophora. The sequence goes on along the minus strand of AWOL01S0011371.1, from coordinate 170,022 downwards.
ATACATGATATTAAATATTTGCAACATCCAAGGTAACATGATTAACTCACTTTATATTCCTTTAAATATGATCTCATTTTTGAGCTTACATCAATTTACTTATGACGTACTCTTACGTATGAAAACATAGGTGTAACATTTACTCCTCGAATGTTGACTGATGCTCCTATCAGTCCCATAACCTATAGCGTTTATGAATACTTTAATACTGTCCTTTCCATCGAGGCAACTATTCTGTGAATAAATCCAAAGGCTGGTGCATTCCCCCCTTAGGCCTCTTTCTCATACCACGACTTGTGATTGAAATTCTTCCAATCTCGTAACTGTTGCTACCTTCTGTCATGCAGCCTGTACGACTCTGACCTTGTATGTATGCCTATGCGACTCTTTTCTCCTTTTCCTCCAAGTTTTAGGCAATCTCTAGTCCTTACTTTGTGAACATATACAAAACTATGACAAGCTGTCCCTCTAGGCATATATAGGTGTACTGAAGTCCTTCACTTGGTACTTTGTCGAACATACGACTATTGCTATATCTTGTTTCATAGCCTCGGTTATCTATGCTTATGGCTTTACTACATCTAGGTAGGTCATACTATACAATAATACTAACTTTGGTTTATTATTTTACTGAGGTCTTCTGCCCAACACCAGGTTACTCTCTCGCTGCTTATCCTATATGTATAAATCAAAGTTCTTTAATGCTTCCTCATTACTGTTCATCTTAATAATGGCAACCTAATCTCATCTCATACTTTGTAACTTTTATCCATCTATTGTTGACTCACTTTAATGTTGGTCTATAATCTAGCACTGATAACTTGAAACTTCTTACGAAATACATTATCACTAGGGCTCATGTCTAATCATGGAGCATCTGAAATGATTTGCGTAATCCACCTAGGGACGATACTATACTTTAATAACCGTATTTCATAGCATCCCAAT
>AWOL01S0011371.1:127266-158648 GCA_000715115.1 Nicotiana otophora | reverse complement strand
ACTCCAAAAGTACATGTTATAACATTCCCAATTTGTCGACTTTCGACGAAACATTATTTGTTTTCAATTCCTTTAGCTTCTCAAACTTCCAACCATCTTTGTACTTGTTGTTCATGATCTTCATTTCTGAGCTTACATCAATTGACTTATGATGACTCGTACGTACGAAAACATGGGTTGTAACAGATAGGTTTGTACCCTTTGGCATTATTTGATGTATTTGAGTTGTTTTTGGCTAGTTTTGAGCCGTTCAGAGGTCGGTACATGCGAGATGGCATTTTTGGAGCATCTCTTGGCTTGTTCGATATTGGAATTGTCTTGTTCGAGGTAAGTAACACTTCTAAAGTTGGTGCTGACGGTATGAAACCCCAAATTACGTGCTATGAGATTGGTGTTGAGGTGACGCACATGCTAGGTGACGGGCATATGGGCGTGCACCATGTGAATTGTGACTACATTATTTTTGTAGTACTGTGTAGATACCTGATTTTACCTGTAACCATGAAATTTCTACGTACTTGAGCTATTGTGCTGTGATCCATGTTACAAAGTATGTCTTGGCTATATGCCGGTACAGTTGGGACCTATAATGGTCGTTTCTTGCTGTTATCTTACTGGTTTTATTGATATTTCGTACTCAGTCATATTCATTCATTTCACATCATATCTCAATCTCTGTTGTTTTTTATTGATGCATCATATCATTGTTTTCGGGCTAGTTGTATTGATATGGTGAGCCCCTGAGAGAGACTATATATATTGATGACTGAGTGAGGCCGAGGGCCTGACTATGAGTGACATTTATTGGATCGAGCTGCACGCCGTAGCGGCTATACTGATTTATGATAGCGCTTGGGCTGAAGGAACCCCTCCGGAGTATGCACACAACCCCAGTGAGCGCGGTTGATTTATATTGAGGGATGGATCTTCCCTGGACATAGATCTTGTCCGAAGCATTCATACCTGGGGATGGATCTTCTCCACTGCCTAGATTGGCCCTACTCGATACTGAGTGACTGATGGTCAGTTGATGTATATATTCCGGGATGGATCTTTCCTGGGCCGGATTGGTCATATACAGTACTGAGTGATTGAGCATGATGAGTGGAAAGTGTGAGACGGTGAGATTGAGTACACTGAGAGTATGAGAACATGAGTTCATCTCTGAGATACATTGCATTGACATACACACGTGACATACATGCATAGAGATGTATTTTTCCTCATGCTATACGATATCACGTCATTCATGACTTCTCACACATGTTGACATATGGGCATAGAGATGTATTTTACACTTGCTATATGGAAAGAAAAATGGAACATCTTATCTATTGTTGAAAGGATTTTAGGCAAATATTATTGTTTTCAAACTTACTCATATTGTTGGCAACTTAGGTAAACGACTTGGGTTTTCACTGATATACTTGAAAGGCAGAACTATTTACAGAAATCATGATTAAGCGGAGCATTCTATCTCTGAGTTACTTCGTTTATTACTTGCTTTACGTTGTTAGGGACCGTTGTTGGCTGTTGGTGTTGAATCCGACATTTGATCCAGCTCGTCACTACTTTCAACCTAAGGTTAGGTTTGTTACTTATTGAGTACATGGGGTCGGTTGTACTCATACTACACTTCTGCACCTTGCGTGTAGATGTTGGGTGCTGATGTTGCTATGATCGACGGGAGCTGGAATTGAAGACGTACATGCGTTCCGGTTGTAGCTGCCTCTTGTTCATGGTAGCCTTAGATTCATAAAAATATGTTTATGTACATTTCGAACAGATGATGTATTTATTTCATACCATCTTGTAAATTCTAATCTTAGAAGCTTATGATTTGTACTACCAGTCCTTGAAAAATGTATAAGATTCAGATAATTTCTTTTACTTAATTATCTTATTAAATATTATTAGAATTGGATAGTTATTAGTTGGCTTACCTAGCGGGTTGGATTAGGTGCCATCACGACTAGTTGGATTTTGGGTCGTGACAAGGTGGTATCAGAGCTCTAGGTTCATAAGTTCTACAAGTCATGAGCAAGTGTCTAGTAGAGTCTCGCGGATCGGTATGATGACGTCCATACCTATCTTCGAGAAGCTACAAGGCATTTAGGATAATTTCCCATCTTTCTTTCCTTATCATGCGGAATTGATTCAGCTTGAAACATAACTCTTTAAATTCTTTCGACGCATTCGCATTCGCATGCGCATATGAGCGCTCGGTATCAACTGTGCATCGATGGCTTGTGATTCCATGCACGAGGTGTGAGACGTGATTTCTGTGTGATGATGATTGTCCATTTTGGAGGACTTGAGGTCAGGTATTGACTATAGCTTTAGCACGGGGATTTAGGTTGTGTGAGTACATGATTTTGGATTTATACGTCCAGTAGTGTCCCTATGAGTGGAATTCGTGACTCGATGAGTGGCTAGATGGCCACGTGATGAGTATGATGTGACTGCGAGATGTGTTCATATGGTTTGAATGTGATGAGAAGTCTTTGCATGAGATGTAGAAAGGACCATTGGGTGTTTGATTTTGTCTTGATTTGACATATAGTCTCGAGTTATGAGTGCATTGGAGGTTCTTTCATGTTGTTTAACTGTGGAACGAATTAGGTTCTCATGCCTTGTTGGTGAGTTCAGACTCAGGAAGATTAAGTGATTGTGTAGTAGCTGTGGCTGTGAAAGGGTATAAAGAGGTGTCAGTTTGAGACTAAGCAGGTAGGTTACAACCTGCGAGGTAATCTACGGATGTGTGATTTTTATGATGTTGTGTGGAGGATTTCTTATCTACTAGTGGGTTATATTTGTGCGATTTGAGTTTGGATTGGTTGTAATAGTTGACCTGACCGTCAGAAGGATGAATGCGAGAGTTGTAGATGATTTGAGGTATTAGATGGTTTGTATTACATGAGCATATAAAGGATTTAGTTGAACTTCAGTGCGAGATTATGGCAGTAATAAAGTATGGGCATTATGAGTTATCGAGTGTTTTGTTCTATGGCTTTGAGCTAAGTAGGGGAGTCTGCTACCGACGATTGGATTGCTTGATTATATGTTGTACTAGTTTCAGTTTGAGGCATACTAATCAGATATGAGTTGCAAAGGTCAGTTTTGAGGATGACTTGAGTAAGGCATTTCGGGATGCGTGATGTATTACACTTTATGGGTATATGGAAATCATGGAATAATTTGAGTTTGCTATTCGTGACGGATGTAGTGTGCATAAAGTAGGGGCTCTCTTGGTTGTTTAGACGTGTGGATTACTTCTTCGGGTGTTATTATGCTAATGGGGCACAAGTCATGGCCCGTTGAGACAATGTAACTGAGATTTGAGCAGGGTGGTTGACTCTCGAGAAGGTTCTAATGGATTCAAGACTTATATATGGCAATTGAGAATTTTGTAGATTAGTATATGGCTAGAGTCCGAGATTTACATTGGATAGTGTCGAGACTCACGGTATTTCTATATCATTATGGATTTTACACTTCAGTATCGATGAGGTGAAGGAAACAATTTAAGGTTCACAAAAGGGTTTCTTCAAAGTGGGTATCTTGGTTGTGGTACTTTTAGGGTGTGTAAGAGAGAATTCAATGGCTTATGGGCCTTAGGGCGTTGTGGTTTTATGCTAGGATCTCGTGGGGTGAGTTTAGGTTAAGGATCATGGTGTTCTGGCAAGGAGAAGTGTCAATTTGAGGGTAATTTGGAAGAAACTCGAAGAAATAGGCCAGTTTAGTAGTAGGTTGGATCAGCATGGTAATGGGTATGATCGATTCTTTGGGTACTTATGGTCTGGTGAGTCTCTACAGGTGTTTCGTGGCAATGCTCTCGGGTTTTGGCGACCGTGTGGCTTGGTGGAGTTAGAGAGATTCAGTTTTGGTGGTTTGGTTATGTGCAATTGGATTTCCAAGTGTTCTCAATGGTTTCTACCACGGTTCGAGGTGCATATTTTCTGCTAGTGTGAGGATCATGTTGCTTGTTATGATTTTCTCCTGGATGAGATCAAATAGAAGGTTCCTGGCTAATTGAGTATGTAGTTTGCTTGTGACTCAGAGTTGATTATGAGATTCTCGTACTTTTCATATTCATGATAGATGCGGTATGTTGTATAGAAATAAGATTTGGGTGTGCAAGGTCACAGTTTAGTTTTGAAAGGAATGGCATGAATTCTTAGACAACATGGGCGATTTCAGATGACTAGATGAATGATATTACCACTTGGTATTGCCTGAGGAGAGTGTACATTTCAGAAGGTGCACTGAGTGTTGACGTACAGATGCTTCATTGGTATTGCGGTACTCGCCTGGTTGATCGGCTGCTGATATTCAGATTTTGTTATGTGGCACGGAAGAATTTTAGAAGTATTCCTCATAGGATGATCGTGTATGAGAGATGTGTTAGACATTCGGGCGGTGGAGTTGGGATCAGATATGGTGATTCGTGTGTTTTATGTATTTGGAGACCGGGAATTCTCAGAAGCAGATTGTTTCATGGTTGTGGGCTGAGAGGATAGCCAAATGACGGTATGTGTCATGGTTAGGTCATGGTGGACCTTCTGAGGGTTATTTATCTATTTGTGGATGACCAGAGTTGAGTTGGGGCCCATTCGTCGGCCTAATGAGGATGTGTATTCTACACCGGGTCGGATTGATTGGCTCTGTATTGCCATTGTGAGGGATGTTCCATTCGGTTAGTGTTAAGCTTATTCACGTTCTGATATGTTTTATGAGTTACTCTTCCATGCTACGAGGGGTTGTAATATTTTGGTTATATGCACATGGTGCGGTTCTATTTCGGCTTCATAGCAGAATTTGAGCGAGATGGGTATTTGGGTGTTGCATGATTGATTGCGCATTAGTTATGTTCTTTCAGGCTTGTGTGGCATTGCGTCATTTGCTTCTCCGTGGTTATGGTAATGCACTTTGGGTACTTGATGTAGAATTGCGTGTAGTTATCAATTTTGAGCAGGGCGGCTTGAGGTATTTCATATAGACCAGTATTTGGATGGGGTCACGCATTACAGCGAGGATATGTTGAGATATGATCCTTTGTGTTAGTTTCGTGTGTTATGGTTATATGGTGTGTGATGAGTTTTTAGCATTGCGTTATGGTGGTACTTGTTGAGCTTGCGGCACGGTTCTCCCATTTAAGTCAATTTCCATGTTTGAGTACATTTGAATCGTTGCAAATGGGTGCACGTATTTCATGGTTTGTGGATCTGTGTAGTATTGATATGGCGTGTCAGTAGAGTAGCTTGTATTTGATAAGAGGATGTCGTTGGACCTGGAATGGATACTATCAGATTTGATTACAGCATGTATTGAGGACAACAATATCAGAAGTCGGCTTAGAAATTGGCTATAGTTCTTGTTGAAGGATGGAGAGTTCCATGACTTGTTGGTCTGATAAGTAGTTACGAGTTTCTGCGTGTTTCTTTCATCATCGGCAACGTACTAAGGTTTTGAACGAGATTTTATTTGATACGAGGTTTAATACTGGTACCGGGTTTGCTTCGAGCAGTTATTGTGGTCAGAATTATTGCCATGAGTATTTGAGTTATGTCGCATATCATTTGATTGCATCTTGGATTACAGTTTCATCTTGGTACAACTTGTTCAGACTTATACAATGTGTAGATTGCGAGGTTCGGGTCTTGTAGGAAATTCCGGATGTTGGAAAAATTGGATTCCAAGGTTTATGGGCTAAGGTTGAATTAAGGATTTTCAGTTATGTTGTGTCTTCAGGCTTATATGGATTATTGTGACGTGGGATCACCCCCGGGTATGTGCATGGCATGGTTACACGGCAGTTTGGCGGCTTTGGAACAACTCTGGGAACGTTCGAGAACGGACATTTGTTTAAGTAGGGGAGGATGTAACGACCCGACCGGTCGTTTTGAGAAATTGCACTTTGCTCGGTAGTCTATGGGTTTGAGTAGCTCCGTATGATGTATTATGACTTATGTGAATGTCTTGGTTTTTCAGGTTATTCGGAAATGATTTGGGAGAATGATTCTCAACTAGGAAGCTTTTAATTGGAATAGTTGACCAAGTTTGACATATTTAGTATTTGACCTTGGATTGGAGATTTGATGGTTCTGTTAGCTCCGTTTGGTGATTTTGGACTTAGAAGTGTGTCCGGATTGTGATTTGGAGGTCCGTAGTTGAATTTGACTTGAAATGGCAAAAGTTGGATTTTAGAAAAGTTTGACCGAGAGTGGAGTTTTTGATATTGGATTTGGATTGTGGTTTTGGGAATTGGAATAGCTTCGTTATGTCATTTAGGACTTGTGTGCAAAATTTGGGTTCATTCTGGATTGATTTGCTATGTTTCGGCACGAGTTATGGAAGTTGAAAAGTTCAAAGTTTATCAAGTTTGAATTGAGGTGCGATTCGTCGTTTCGATGTTGTTAGGTGTGATTTGAGGCCTCGAGTAGGTCCATGTTATGTTATGTGACTTGTCGGTATATTTTGACGGGGTCCCGAGTGGCTCGGGTGTGTTTCGAATAAATTTCAGATCATTTTTCTTTATGATTTCATTGCTGGTTGCCGCTAGTTCTGGTGTGACCGCACCTGCGGAGCTATAAGTGCAGGGGCGGAGCCGCAAAAGCGGAAGAAGAGTTGCAGGAGCGGAAGAGGAACTGGGAGAAGGTCTCCGCAGATGTGAGAAATGGATCGCACCTGCGGAAGCACGAAAGCAGTGCCTTGGAGCGCATGAGCGAGCTTTGGCCCATGTGCGATGGTAGAACCGCACCTGCGTGCGCGCATGTGTGAAGTGATGTTCCGCAGAAGCGATGGCTGGTGAGGTTGTTTCTTCACAGAAGTGAAGATTTGGCCGCATATGCGTATCCGCACAAGCGAAAATTTGGGCCGCATATGCGAAAATGCTGGGCAGAAGCTATAAAATTGAGGTTTTGGTTCTTTCTTCATAATTTGAGATGTGGGACTCGGATTGAGGCGAATTTTGGAGCAATTTTTGTCGCAAGGATTGGGGTAAGTATTCTACACTTGGTTTTGATCTTATTTCATGAATCTCTCATCATTTTTGGCAATTGGTTGATGAATTTTAAAGAGAAATTGGGGGTTTTAGCCTAAAGTTTCATAATGTGAATTTTTGAGTTTTGAACATTGATTTGGAGTCAGATTTGAGTGAAACTAGTATAGTTGGACTCGTAATTGACGGGGTTGTCGGATTTTGTGAGTTTTGTTGGGTTCCGAGATGCGGGCTCAGATTGGAGTTTTTGGATGATTTTGGGCTTTTGATTAAAGATTCAACATTTATCGATGGGTTTGTACCCTTTGGAATCAATAGATGTATTTGAGTTGTTTTTGGCTAGTTTTGAGCCATTCAGAGGTTGGTATGTGTGAGATGGCATTGTTGGAGCATCGCTTGGCTTGCTCGATATTGGAATTGGCTTGTTTGAGGTAAGTAACACTTCTAAACTTGGTGATGAGGGTATAAAACAAAGAATTACGTGCTATTAGATTGGTGTTGAGGTGACACACATGCTAGGTGACGGGCGTGTGGGCGTGCACCATGTGAGTTGTGACTCCGTTATTTTTATAGTACTGTGTAGTAACCTGATCTTACCTGTAACCATGAAATTTCTACGTACTTGGAGCTATTGAGTTGTGATCCATGTTAGAAATCATGTCTAGGCTATATGCCAATATTGTTGGGACCCATAGTGGTCATTTCTTGCTGTTATCTTACTGATTTCATTAATATTTCATACTCACTCATATTCATTCATTTCACATCATATCTCAGTCTCTGTAGTTATTTATTGATGCATCATATCATTGTTTCAGGCTAGTTTCGTTGACATGGTGAGCGTGAGAGAGACTGGAGAGATTGATGACCGAGTGAGGCCGATGGCCTGACTATGAGTGACATTTATGGGATCGGGCTGCACGCCGCAGCGGTTATACTGATTTATGATAGCGCTTGTGCTGAAGGAGCCCCTCTGGAGTATGCACACACCCCCAGTGAGCACAGTTGATTTATATTGAGGGATGGATCTTCCCTGGACATAGATCTTGTCCGAAGCATTTATATCTGGGGATGGATCTTCTCCACTGCCTAGATTGGCCCTACTCCATACTAAGTGACTAATGCTCAGTTGATGTATATATTCTGGGATGGATCTTTCCTGGGCCAGATTGGCCATATACAGTACTGAGTGATTGAGCATGATGAGTGGAAATTGTGAGACAGTGAGATTGAGTACTCTGAAAGTGTGAGTACAGGACTTCATCTCTGAGATACATTGCATTGACATGCACACATGACATACATGCATAAAGATGTATTTTTCCTCATGCTGTACGATATCACGTCATTGATGACTTCTCACACATGTTTACATATGGGCATAGAGATGTATTTTACACTTGCTATCTGGAAAGAAAAATGGAACATCTTATCTATTGTTGAAAGGATTTTTGAAAAAAAGTATTGTTTTCAAACTTACTCCTATTTTTGGCAACTTCGGTAAACGACTTGTGTTTTTACTGATATACTTGAAAGGCAAAGCTACTTTCAGAAATCATGATTAAGCGGAGAATTCTATCTCTGAGTTACTTCTTTTATTACGTGCTTTAAGTTGTTATGGACTGTTGTTGGCTGTTGGTCTTGGACCCGACCTTTATTCCAGCTCGTCACTACTTTCAACCTAAGGTTAGGCTTGTTACTTATTGAGTACACGGGGTCGGTTGTACTCATACTACACCTCTGCACCTTGCATGCAGATGTTTGTTACTGATGTTGCTGTGATCGACGGGAGCTGGAATTGAAGACGTACCTGTGTTCCGGTTGTAGCTGCCTCTTGTTCATGGTAGCCTTAGATTCATAAAAATATGTTTATGTACATTTCGAACATATGATGTATTTATTTCATACCAGCTTGTAAATTCTAATCTTAGAAGCTCATGATTTGTACTACAAGTCCTTGGGAAATATATAAGATTCAGATAATTTCTTTTACTTAATTGTCTTATTAAATATTATTGGAATTGGATAGTTATTAGTTGGCTTACCTAGCGGGTTGGGTTAGGTGCCATCACGACTAGTTGGATTTTGGGTCGTGAGAGATGAGGTGGCCTGGGTGAGCTGGTTCACATTTGCAATCTTTAGGGTCGCATTTGCGAAGTGTGCCATGTTTGCAATTTCGTACTACTCATCGCATTTGCGATGACAGCAGGGATGGGAGGCGTTTCGTTTTTGCGATAATTTCCTCGCATTTGTGGGTTTCGCATTTGTGGGGTTCGCATTTCCAGGCTATTCATTGTTCTGGTATTGGAATTGTTTTAAGGAAATGTTTTGGTATATGGGAACATGTGGTGCGAGTTGTTATATTATGTTGTTATGTTTTGGCACACGTGGTATTGTTCAGGGGATTGTCGGGGTGTTCGCACGTGAGTTGTCCGTACTATTGTTATTATTGATATTTGCACATGCCGCGTGCCAAGGCGGGATATATATGTGGGTTTGAGCATGTGTTGAGACAAGGCGGGAATATTATTATGCGCATGTGGCAAGACAAGGTAGGCATTTACTTTATAGTCGCGCACGTGACAAGACAAGGAGGCTATGTCGGGGATGATTTGTGATGACTTGTGATGGACTCCTAGGGGTATTATTATTGATAATACTTGTGTAGTGGTGTGCCTACCTTGTGTGAGTCATGCATTTTACGTTTTATTGTGTTGTTTCTTATGTGTCATTCGTTGTCTTTGATCTTCCTTGTTGACTCGAGTTGTGATAGAACACTTGTACAAGCATACACCATAATTAGACACTTACATCAGTATAAGAAGAGGAATCCTGGCGTTTATTGATCATTTACATGTATTCTCTGTACTTACCTTATGTGTGTGAGTTGTACTATTGGCACGTGAGTTGTCCGTGCGGTTATGAGATATTGTTACTTCTAGCATGTGAGTTGTCCGTGCGGATATGAGATATTGTCACCCTCTTAGCACGTGAGTTGTTCGTGCAGATATGAGGTGTTAATGGTATTGGCATGTGAGTTGTCCGTGCAACACGTGATATGTCCATGCGGTTATGATTTGTAATGTTGGCACAAGATGCCAAGTGATTAGGGTTCATGTTTTGGGACCCGTGATTTGTGATTATGAGGTGTGGTACCTCAGGAAAATTCTTATATAAACCTTGTGTGAACGTGGTTGTTTTATTGGGTTGTTACATGTTTTCCCTTACTTGGTAGCACCAGACTTTAACTGTATTCTGCTTAATTTACGTTGTTATTACCTGTTGCTCCTTGTTGTTAACTGTTGTTCTAGTTCTTATTGCAAGTATTGTAGGATCATTCTTACAATGTTTAGTTGTATATTGTTCCCTGTTAGTTTTAAATTAATAATTGTACAAATTATTATGTCTAGTAGGTGTCTTGACTATTCCTCGCCACTACTCCACCGAGGTTAATCTTGATACTTATTGGGTACCGTTGTGGTGTAATCATGCTATCTTTCTTCACATTTTTGTGCAGATCCAGGTACTTCAGAGTACGTGGGTCACCAGTTAACTAAGGAGACTTCAAGGTATACCTTCCGTCGCGTTCATAGGCCTCGGAGTCACCTTCTGAAGTTTACTTTGTACTGTTTATTTCTATTTCGGGAACAGTTGTAATTAGAGATTTTCTAGTGAACTTAGTAGAGCTTATGACTTGTACTACCGGTTTTGGGACTTTGTATATGTACTTGGGATTGTTGGCTTTATATAGATAATTCTGGTTCATGTTTAATAGTTCATTGGTTAAAAATCAGTTAATAATTCAGTAAGTGTTAAGCTTACGTAGTCTTAGATACTAGGTGCCATCACCACTCCCAAGGAGGAATTTTGGATCGTGATAAGTTTGTATTAGAGCTCTTGGTTCATAGGTGCTACGAGTCATAAGAAAGTTTAGTAGAGTCTTGTAGATCGGTACAGAGATGTCTGTACTTATCTTCGAGAGGCTACGAAACTATTAGGAAACTTCACTTCTTTCATTCCTGTCATGCGAGTTTATTGATTTTGGAATTTGAGCCTTTGTGATTCTACTCTCTCACGGATGACGAGAACACGAGTTGCAACTAATGATGATGTTGGCCCCAGAGCCGGTGTTTCTAGGGGCTGGGGAAGAGGCAGAGGCCAAGTAGGAGCACGTGCTATAGATAGAGCGCCTGCCAGAGGACCAGTTGAGGAGCCACCAGTAGCTCCGTTTGGGAGACAGGCACCAGAGGCGCCTGTTACTACCCCGGGCTTAAGGAGACTTTAGCCCACTTCCTTAGCATGTTTGGTACATTGGCTTAGGCGGGATTCATTTCGGTGGTACCAGCTACTTCACAGATCGGGGGAGGAGCTCAGACTCCTACCACCCGTAGTCCAGAGCAGCGAGTCCACATTGGTCAGGTTTCGGGTGTTATGCCAGCACAACCTGTTATTCTGGTTTAGCGTGAGGTCAGGCCAGGGGCATTTGAGGAGGAGCAGTTGAGACTTGAGAGGTTCAAGAAGTATCGTCCTCCTACTTTCAGCGGCCTGGATATAGAGGATGCACGAGGTTTTCTAGAGAAGTACCACCATATTCTCCGCATCAAGGGTATTGTGGAGATGCGAAGGGTTGCTTTTACCACATTCCAATTGTCGGGAGTAGCGTATAAGTGGTGGCAGGCTTACGAGGTGGGTAGCTCGGCTGATGTAGCTTCACTTACATGGACTCAGTTTTCAGAGATGTTCTTGAGAGAGTTTGTTCCCCAGACCCTTCAGGATGCATGGCTTGCAGAGTTTGAGCAGATGTGCTAGGGTACTATGTCAGTGTCAGAGTATGCTATTAGATTCAGTGATTTGTCCAGACATGCACCTGCTTTGGTTTCTACAGTTAGAGAGCGAGTCCGCAGGTTCACAGAGTGGCTCAGTTATTGTAAGGCCCCGTAACATTTTACCGAAAACCAAGGGTTTCGTGGTGCCGAAGTAGACTTATGTGTTGATTAGCGGTATAAACCTTTTGAGTTGAAGAATCCACTAAATTGTTGATGAATTGTTTTGGCAGAAGAAGGCAATTCTGCGGTCCGTTTCACGAGCCGCATAAGCATCGGAGAGTGAAGCAAAAACTTGAGATAATTTTAGGACCTTTATGCGGCCGCATAATCATTTCGCGGACCGCACAATACATCACAGAATAATCATGGAGATTTCTGGAGGGAAGTTCTGCGGCGCATTATGCGACCATAGAACAGGTCCGCAGGCCATAGGCCTGCCGCAGACCCAACCCGAAACAACCCAGGTTTTTGAAAATCAATTATGCGGTCCATTTTGCGGGTCCTACATCAACTCTGCGGTCCACTCTGTGATCACAAACTTTTGAATCGGAGGGTCCATTTTTTGATTTTTATAACCCGACCCCATTTTTATAAATAACCTTTGGGGCTCATTTTGAAGGCAAAAATCTAATATTTTTAGAGAGAAGTGAGAGTGTTCTAGAGGGAGGAAGAAGATCAAGTTCTTTGTTCATCAAGATCTTGTCCAAGCTTTGTAATCCAACAAGGAAATCTCACAAGATCTTCACTCAAGAGGTAAAGTTCTAACCCTAGTCTTCAATTTCGAGTTTGGGGTAAAAGATGGGTGATTAGGAGTATGATTCTTTGGTGTGAGAGTATTATGTATACATGCATGTACCAATAAGGTTTGTGGGAAGATTGTTGAGGCCAAATGGGTAAAGATTGGGTTGTGAAGCGAAAGAAATCTTGTGGATGAACCTTGTAACCAATTTGCACATCTAGTGTTTGATAAAATGCTCGAATGAGCTGAAACCATGAATCTCTCCCTAACTATGGTTCAATTTTATTATATCTCTAGTTGATTGGATTGATAGAAGTGTTGGTACGTTATGGTAATCTTAGGGAAACTCAAGCAAGGTATGTTGTCTAAACTCCTCTCTTAGAATTGAATCCAACGGTATTCATGTAATTTATGTTAGTCCTGAGTTGTTCATTATAAAATTGGCTATTCCGAATAAGCTTGTGTTGAAAGATATAATTTCAATATATATCCCAAATGCTTTTATCATGTTGTGTTATCATTTGAGAATGTGTTCAAAGTATGGGCTGTGCATTAAAAATGTTCCGACTTCAAGTCAAGTTCAAACGACGGCTATTATGCCGAATTTTGTAAAACATCTCTATGTGCCTAAGACTCTTAGTTGCTCACATGTGTACTAAAAACCTTAATTTGAAACTCCTTGTTGTTGTTGATGATGTTGTTTGAAAGAGAAAAAGGTGAGCATGAAATACTAAATACAGCGACGTGCCAAGAATGATTTTATAATTGTGGCCACTATTGCGAATGAAATGAAAAGATGTGAAATAAGTATAAAATGAGATGATTGGCAGAAAATGATGATGTCAATCCACACATCATTGTGGCGAGATGGCCTTGCCGATCGGGTCATGATCGGACGCCATGCCGCACACATGGTGGTGATTGTGCTGGAAATTATAATTAAAATTGTGATTGTGATTGATGTCTCAGATGAGACGGCCTAGCCGATCGGGCCGTGATCGGACTCCATGCTAAAAGTACGGTGGTATTGTGAACGGTGGCATATTGGTACTAAAGATCTCCCAACATAAAATATAGAAATTTATTTGAACACTGTCTTGGTCCTAACTTGAGGTTTGATGTCGTTTGAGGCTTCCACTGATATTATAATTGTTCTTGCTTGCATTATTAATCGTTCTATTGAGAGGGTATTTTTTATTCATACTAGTACTATTCCACATGTACTAACATCCCTTTTGCCGGGGGCACTGCATCTTCAAAAGATATAGTTGGTTCCACATCAGGAGACATTGATCAGTGATATCGGTACACCCTCTTCCCAGCTGACTTGGTGAGCCCCACTTCATTTTGGGGTCATGTATCTTTTGTTCCTTGTGTATTGTGTTTGAGGTATAGCCGAGGCCTTGTTCCTTGTGTATTGTGTTTGAATAACCATGTATATATAAAGTTGTGTTCTACAAAATGCTAAGAGTTACCTTTCATGAATTATGTATCATTTGTACAGTTGATGTTAAAGATGTTCGTTTTTTGTAGTATATTGCTTGTGAGGCCACAGTTGGCATTGTTTTAATGTTATGTTGCGTCGTTGGTTCATGTATATGGTGTTAGAACTGTTTTTGGGATTCTATGGCAGGTGGATAAGTCCAATTACAGGGGAGACTCTGGTGAATGTTTTTGAAATTTAGGAATTAGTCAAAAATTTGGAACTGCTGGTTTGTGTTATAGCAGTTGAGTCATATTCGGTGCAAATGGTGAAATTTTGACCCTCATTCGAGGTCGAATGATCCTAAGTGGGGGAGGATGTGAGGCCCCGTGAAATTGTTTTCTAAAACCTGGGGTTTCGTGATGTCTGGCTCAGACCTTCTGGGTTGAATAGTGCATTGGGGAGTTGAAGGAATTGTGTTGCAGACTATGGCATTTCTGCGATCCACTATGCGACTGCAGATCGGCCGCAGAGTGAAGCATAAACTTGAGCTAAATTTTGAGGACCATTATGTGGCCACAAAACCATTTTGCGGGCCGTAGATCCCATCGCAGAATCAACATGAGCAATTTCGGAAGGAGGTTCTGCGGTCAATTATGCAACCACAGAATTGGTCTACGGACCGCAGACCGGTCATAGAATGAGGTAGCATCGCCCAGTTCCGGAGGTCAATTGTGCGGTCCATTTTGCGGACCACTGAAGCATTATGCGGTCACATATGCGACTGCAGATCTGCGTCGGGGCTTCAATTTTTCTAATTTTTAACCAGACCCTATTTCGATATATTGAAGTAGATGGACTCTTTTGAAGCAAAAAACTGATATTTTGAGAGAAGTGAGAGTGTTCTAGAGATAGGGGAAACCTTGTGCTAATTGTTCATCAATCCTTGCTCAAGACTTTGAGAATTCACAAGGAAAACTCACAAGGTCTTCATCCAAGAGGTAAGGTTCAAACCCTAGTCCTCAATTTCGAGTTTGGGTATAAGATGGGTAATTTGGGAGTATGATGTTTGGGTATGAGAGTTGTTATTTATGCATGCATATGGCTATGAGGATGGTGGAGAGGTAATTGAACTAGTATGGGTAAACTCTTGGTGTTGAATTAGTTGTGGAGTGAAGGAAATCTTGTGGAAGAACCTTTTAATCAAATTCGCACACCTAGTATTTGATAAAATGCTACAATGAGCTAAAACCATGAATATCTTCCTAATTTGTGTTTAATTTTGTTATGTCTCAAAATAGATTGAAGTTTCTAGGATTTACGGAACATTGTAGTAATTTAAGGATATCTCAAAGCGAGGTAGGAAGGCTAAACTCTTTTTCTGGTATTGGAATTCCCGTATTATTACGAAACTCCTTCGTGTAAAGTATGGACATGGAATGCTATTGATGTGGAGTATTCAAACTAGTAGAATTGATGCCCGATTGGCATAATGTGTTAGAACCCTCCTGTGTTAATGATTCTCTATTTTTGACTTAATCATGTTATACCCCTTTGGGGAGAAGATCTTGTATGAAATCAATGTGATTAAACACTTATTTCTCATATGATGAAACTTTATGAATTAACACTTGCTAAGGCCAAAGGTGCCAAACTGTTGATTAAAAGGGAACTCTTTTGTATATATTATTTTCATTTTGGGAACTCGAGTTGTTGCATTATGGTTACATCTCCACTCGCATAAGTTGGGGTGAGGCGGTAGGGCCGCTTTGTGTAGAGCTGTGGTATTGTGATTACACCTCCATCCGCATAGTTGGGGTGAGGCGGCGTGGCCGCTTTATATAGAGTTTCTGGTATTGTGATTGCACCTTCACCCGCATACATTGGGGTGAGGCGGTAAGGCCGCTCTGTGTAAAGGTAGTTGTAGAGGATTCCCGACTTGAAATTTATAATGTTATTGGAAGTCCTTAATAAATCTGTTTTGACTTGAATGGCTATCTAAGACCTATTATTGTTACCATGATTCATCATATTGATGTTGTATTTCCAAGTCCTTGAATAGATGTTTTGGTTTTCATACTATTACTATTCGACATGTACTAACGTCCCTTTTGCCGGGGGCGCTGCATCTTTAATGGATGCAGGTGGTTCGACAGTGGGAGGCTTCGACCAGTGATAGCGGTACACTCTTTTCCCAGCTGACTTGGTGAGCCCCATTTCATTCCGGGGTTGTGTATCTTTTATTCCGTGTGCAGTATATTTTGAGGCATAGTCGGAGCCCCATTTCATTCCGACATGTACTTTGAATTCTAGGGGGATCCTCCTACTAAATTCAAGATCTACATGTCTAGTTTCTAACGCATTAAACCTTTTGTCGATGCGACATCGGAGTCAATTCTAAGATGTTTTAACTCATATTTTTCCCCCAAAACAGTTCCAAAACACTACTAGATGCTCTCCAAGAGTTCTTCCATGTTCTAGTGTTAGAAATCCCATGGTGCTTGCTAAATCGTAGTTGTTCATCTTGTGGCTATTTTGGAGGATTCTTTAAAGTGAAGTAACCTCAGGTTTCGTGTTTTTCTTGTTGATTAAGGTAATAATCAGTACCTCCATCATTTATGTTAGAATTTCAAGGTGAACTACGAGTGTTGACACACCAACTTGAACACCAAAAGTCGATTCAAGAAGACAATACAACACCTATAGTGCTGTGGTGTCATTGAGGAGAGTTGTGGCATGTGCTTGGCTGCAATTTCGTGTTGTTTCTAATGGTTAATATGAGTATAACATCCTACTACATGTGCTTGAAGTTGTTTGTGTGTTGGTTGCATTATTTGAGCAAAATACTCCAAGAGGAGACTTGAAATACTTTGAGATGTTATTGTTTTTAATGGACTATTTTGGAAAGGTGATTTTCATGAACTAAAAATTATTGGAAACCCTTGAATATGAATCTCTTATGATGTTGTTATTATAAAATATTTTCTACATGTCGAACTTCGTTTTGGTACTGTGAGTATAAAGAGAAAGAATATAACATTGGAAAGTTGTACTTGTTGTTGTTATTAGACTGTTGGGCTGTTTGAGGGTGGATTAGGAGATCAATAGGAGGATAGATGTCCTCCCATTGTACTTAATATCATGCTGGTTATGTTTTTAAGTAAATGAATTAATGACTTTGGGGTTAAAGGGTTCAAAAGGGATTCAATCCAAGCTTGCCGTTTGTCGTGTTAAATAGTAGTTTTGTTGGTGATGTTTATGCACTTGTTGTTGTGTTGCTTGATTTGTGTTGTGGTGCTGAAGTTATATAGGTGAAGGTTATATGGGTTCGTGTTAGTTTATGGACTTGGTAAAGTAAGGAAAACAGGGGAGATACTACCTATTTTAATATAAAAGATAAGCTTGCCGTTCGTTGTACGATAGTTTCATCTTTGGTAGCTTAACGATAGCATTATTATAGTTACTGTAGATTGAAGTGCGACGAAAGGAGTTCAACGTGGTTATCAGTCAGATTGTGATAAGGTATGTTAAGGCACTTCCTTCTTTCTTTTGGCATGATCTAAAGTGAAACGAACGTACACGAAATGCTATTGCATACTGGATCTATTCCTAGCAACTAAGGTTGTCCATGTTGTTCTTTCCTATAAAGTTATTCTAAGCATGTATGTATGATCCTTGAATCCTATTAAGGTCCATATTAATGGTATGGATGTCCATAACGTTAATCGAAGGTGCAACGACCCAATGCCACTTCGAAAGTTTTAGAACGTGATTCCATGAGTCCAGCATGCATTATATATATGTATCTATTTTACTTTACTGTGTCGCGCTATAGTCGTCCGGGTACGAAATCTATGGTGCAACCACTGATCAGTTGGGTTTTACCGAGCTCCATGTGGCCGGGTACGATTCTACCGAGCCTTATGATGGCTGGGTACCTTTTTACCGAGCTTATTATGGTAGGGTACGATATGATGATGATGATGATGCCCGCAGAGGCGTATGTTTTTGACTTTTGATGTTTATATATATATATATATATATATATATATGAATATATGTATCATGCATTTCATGTCAGTATCCCTCAGAGGCACTCAGATGTGACATGTTGTATCCTCTCTATCTCTCTTTACATTACTGTTCTTATTTATGCTTTCCTACCTTACACACTCGGTACTTTATTTGTACTGACGTTCCTTTTTCCTGGGGATGCTGTGTTTCATGCCCGCAGGTATCAATAGATAGGTTGATAGTCCTCCACGTAGGCTATCAACTAAGCGGAAGGTGTTGGTGCACTCCACTTGCTCCGGAGTTGCCTATTTGGTCAGTATGATTTGGACATGCATTAATTGGTGTGGCGGGGCCCTGTCTCGGCATTTATGACGTTTATGTACTCTTAGAGATTTGTAGATAGATGTCAAGTATATGGATTATTGTATGGCCTTGTCGGCCTATATTTCGAGTGTACAAATGATGATTTCGGTCTTATAGGCCCAAATGTCACATGTATAAATTTGTATATCATGTTGGGTCATCCTATATCGAGTATCCCCTTATGTTTAATTTTGGTTATCTCATGACGGCCTTTCTGGCTTATTTACCCATGATAGTACGATAAGAAATATGTTATGTTTGTACTCGGTTGAGTAAGGCAACGGTTGCCCGTCGCGGCCCTTCAGTTTGGGTCATGACACTCGTGGACCGGGAGGATCTACCGATCCCTATTTTGGAGGCAAGGTGGGTCATGGTCGAGGTTTTATTGGTCATCTAGTCCAATTTGCACTTGAGGCTTCATGTGGTGCTTCAAATATTCATGGGTCCTAGAGTACCCGTACCATACAGCTTCCACAGCCACGTTAGCGGAGAGGTTACTTTGAGTGTGGAGATACTAGCCATATGGTGAGAGATTGTCCCAGATTCCGGACATATGTGTCACAGCGAGGTATTTAGGCTTTGAGTTTCGCTCTAGTTGCTTCTGTACCTGCACCGCCTTCTAGGGGTGGAGTCAGGCAGGTAGAGGTTGTCCTAGAGGGGGGAGGCCGGGCCCATTGTTATGCTTTTCCTTGTTGGACTGAGGCTGATGCGCCAGATGATGTCATTACAGGTATGATTTCGATTGCTTATAGAGACGCATTTGTGTTATTTCAATTAAGTCCCATTGATTGTTAAGATTCATCCTACCTTGCCCAAAGAGGCCTCAATGTTACACCCCATGTTTTCGTACGTAAGAGTACGTCGTAAGTCAATTGATGTAAGCTCATAAATGATATCATCTTTGAAAAGTTTATAAAGTATGTTAATCATGTTACCGTAGAGGTTACACATATTTAAGATCACTAATACCAAGTACAAAGAGGGTTGAAAGGCTTAGAAGCTAAACGAATTGAAGTAAATAAGTTTCGTCGAATGTCGACAAGTTGGGAATGTTATAACATGAACTTTTGGGGTGATACTATGGTTCTTAACATAATAAGGAGGTTATGTTATGAGTTATTTTAGTGGTATGATAGTCGTGTATTACGTTTGAAGTCAAGCGAGTTGTGGAACAAAAATTAGCAAATGTCATCACAAGTTACATTCATAAATGTACTGAACATTAGGTCAAATGCAGCTGAGTCTTTCTGTAAATTCACTTTGAATTATAGAGTTATACACCTACTAAATTGAAGATCTACGAGTCTAGTTTCTAACTCATTAAACCGATTGTCGATACGACATCAGAGTAGAGAGATATTCGCATTTTCACGAGACTGAGCAAGCAGTTCCCTTGGGACTCACAAAGTCGGTTAAAACTCCAGCTTGTATTTAAGTCAATTATAAGTCGTTTTAACTCTTTTAGCTCGACCAAAACAGTTCCTAAACCCTCCTAGATGCTCTCTGAGAGTTCCTCCATGATTCTAGAAATTCTGTGGTGCTTGCTAGATCATAGTTCTTCATCTTGTGGCTATTTTGGAGGATTCTTCAAAGTGAAGTAACCTCATGTTTCGTCTTTGTATTGTTGATTAAGGTAATAATCAGTCCCTCCTTCATATATATTAGATTTTCAAGGCGAACTACAAGTGTTTACACACCAACTTGAACACCAAAAGTTGATTCAAGAAAAGAATACAACACCTATAGTGTTGTGGTGTCATTGAGGATAGTTGTGGGCTGTGATTCGCTGAAATTTCATGGTGTTTCTACTGGTTAAGGTGAGTACAACATCCTACTACATGTGCTTGAAGTTGTTTGTGTGGTGGTTGCATTATTTGAGCAAACTACTACAAGAGGAGACTTGAAATAGTTTGAGATGTTATTGTTTTTAATGGACTATTCTGGAAAGGTTGTTTCCATGAACAATAAATGGTTGGAAACCCTTGAAAATGACTCTCCTATGATTTTTTTATTATAAAATATTGTCTACATGTCGAACTTGTTGTTGGTATTGTGAGTATGAAGAGAAAGGACAACATAACAATGGAAAGTTGTACTTGTTATTGTTGTTAGATTGTTGGGCTGTTTGAGGGTGAATTAAAAGATCAATCGGAGGTTAGAAGTCCTCCCATTGTACTTAATATCATGCTGGCTATGTTGTTAAGTTAATGAATGAATGACTTTGGGGTTAAAGGGTTCAATAGGGATTCAATCCGAGCTTGCTGTTTGTCGTGTTAAATAGTAGATTCGTTGGTGATGTTTATGCACTTGTTGTTGTGTAGCTTGATTTGTGTTGTGGTGCTGAAAGTATATAGGTGAAGGTTGTATGGGTTCGTGTTGGTTGATGGACTTTGTAAAGTAAGGAAAACAGGGGAGATGCTACCTATTTTAATATAAAAAATAAGCTTATTGTTCGTTGTATGATAGTTGCATCTTTGGTAGCATAACGATAGAATTATTATCATTACTGTAGATTGAAGTGCGACGAGAGGAATTCAACGTGGTTATCGGACAGGTTGTGATAAGGTATGGTAAGGCACTTCCTTCTTTCGGCATGATCTAAAGTTAAACGAACGTAAACGATATGATATTTCATACTGTATCTATTCCTACCAACTATGGTTGTCCAAGCTGTTTGTTTTTTATAAAGTTATTCTAAGCATGTATGTATGATCCTTAAATCCTGTTGAGGTCCATATTAATTGTATGGATGCCCATAATGTTAATCGAAGGAGCAACGACCCTACATGACTTCAAAAGGTTTAGAACATGATTCTATGAGTCCATCATGCATTATATATATGTATCTATTTTACTCTACCGAGCCATGCTATAGTTGGCCAGGTAAGACACCTACTATGCAACCACTGACCAGTAGGGTTTTACCGAGCTCCACGTGGCCTGGTACGATTCTACCGAGCCTTATGATTGCCGGGTATGTTTTTACCGAGCCTATTATGGCCTGGTACGATATGATGATAATCATGCCTACAGAGGCATATGTTTTTAAAAGCTTGTGTGTGTGTGTGTGTGTGTGTGTGTGTGTGTGTATATATATATGTATCATGCATTTCATGTCAGTAGCCCTCAGAGGCACTCAGATGTTACAGGTTATCCTCTCTATCTCTCTTTACAATATTGTTCTTATTTATGGTTTATTGCCTTACATACTCTGTACTTGTTTTGTAATGACATCCCTTTTTCCTGGGGACGCTGCATTTCATGCCCGCAGTTATAGATAGACAGGTTGACAGTCCTCTTAGTAGGCTATCAGCTCAGCGAAAGGTGTTGGTGCACTCCACTTGCTCCGGAGTTGCCTATTTGGTCAGTATGATTTGGGCATGTATTGATTGGTATGTCGGGGCTCTGTCCCGGCCTTTATGACGTTTATGTACTCTTATAGGCTTGTAGATAGATTTCATTTATATGGATTATTGTATGGCCTTGTCGGCTTATGTTTGGAATGTACAAATGATCATCTCGGTCTTATAGGCCCATATGTCACATGTATAAGTTTGTATATCATGTTGGGTCATCCAATATCGAGTATCCCCTTATGTTTCATTCTGGTTATCTCATGACAGCCTTTCTGGCTCATTTAGCTATGATAGTACGATAAGAAATATATATTTCATTGGTACTCGGTTGAGTAAGGCACCGTGTGCCCGTCGCGGCTCTTCAGTTTGGGTCGTGACAAATATGGTATCGGAGTAGTTAAATCCTAGGGAGTCTACAAGCCATGTCTAGTAGAGTCTCATTTATGGGTGTGTTGTGCACCACACTTATAAGTAGGAGGCTACACTTACAGAAAGACAGTTGGTAAGAGATTGAATGTGGTTGTGGAAGAGTTTAGTCAGAGGAACTCGATTTTGCATCATGCATATGATGAGTAAATGTGAGTTCTTCAGCAGATCATGTGTGTACTAAGACATGTAAGATTCTTGATAAGGAGCCCTAAGATATGAAGATTTTTCCACCCATATGGTAAAAAGAAACGAGAGATCAAAAGGTAGATACAAATTTCAACAAGTAAAAGAAGTAACGTGGAGAAGGGTACGAGGTACCCAGTTAGTGAAGATTATCAATATTTACAATTCAGGCAGAGAAATATAAGCATTCTGAGTTACTTTCAACAGTAACAAAGATATATACAATTGGCCACACCCATCTCAGTTATGCCCTATGAGAGCTAACTGATATAGTTTAAGAGAAGAATGGGATATAGGGATCCAGATGGGGTTAGAGTAACCCAAATTGGTGAATGGACTGTTATCATTAGCTAACATTTTCGAAGGATAGTGCGAACATGGTAATAGATCTCCTTGTGAGACACCTCGATGGTGCACTCTAGAATAGTACATTTAGATATGAAATACTAGAATGTCCAGATTGTTTTTTGAAGATTGGCGCTGAAATCCTAGAAGGGATAAATATTTACCTTTGATTGTCTCCTGTCCCTAGTAAAGAGAGAATGCTAGGCAACCCGAAGAGCCAGTGGATAGAGCAAGGGGAGCTAAAAGCGAAAGAATGTTTTGATGAAGTTTTCAAAATAAGGTAATAGACGAAAATATTAGCAGGAGAATAAAAAGAGAGTAAATAAAGTATTATGAGTAAGATTTTATAAATGGGTGATAACGGTAACTCAAAATATGATAGGATGACAGAGTCTATAGTCAAGTGAAGGAAAAGACAAGAGGTAACAGGCCTTGAGACAATAAAAAAGTATAGGCCAAAAGTCATAATCTCATTTCGAGAAATGAGTTGGTGACTCCAAGTTGATTATCAGAAGGAAATGTTATACCCTTGAAGTAATAGAATCAATATGGGCTAGGATGTAAGCCCCCGTAAAAACTTCCCCTAAAATCTGTGGTTTTGTGGTGCAGAGGTAGGCTAATGTATTGGAGGGCTAATCAATATGATAGGTACGAACTTTTTGGGTTGAGCAGAGCATTGGGGAGTTGAAGAAAAATTGTTGCAGAACAGGGCATTTCTGCGGTCCATTATGTGACCGCAAAACTGATCTGCGGACCGTAGATCCTCTGCAGAGTGAAGCAGAGAAATGGTCCAATTTTGGAGGTTGTTTTGCGGTCAACTATGCGATCGCATAATCGTTTTGCGGGCCGCACATCCATCGCAGAACCATCATGAAGATTTTCGGAGGGAGATTCTGCGGTCCATTCTGCAGCCGCATAATTGATATGAGGGCTGCATACCTGGCCACAGACTGGACCAGACCAACCAAGTTTTTTGGGACCGTTTATGTGGTCCATTTTGCATGACGCAGACCTGATCTGCGGTCCACTCTATGACGGCAGAGCTGTGTTAGGAGGGTCCATTTTTTGGTTTTTATAACCCGACCCTATTTCGATATATAGACGTTAAGGACCATTTGTAAGGTAAAAATATGATATTTTAGAGTGAGGAAATGCTCGAGCGAGAGGGGAGTTCCTAAGCTAATTGCTCATCAATCCCTGCTTAAAAGTTGGAGAATCCACAAGGAAAACTCACAAGTTTTTCATTCAAGAGGTAAGGTTCCATATCCTAGTTTCAATTTTGAATTCGGAGTAGAAAATGGTTAATGTGGAGTGTGATTCATGGGTGTGAGAGTGTTATTTATGCATGCATGTACTATCAAGATTTGTGTGAAGGTTATTGAGCTCAAATGGGTAGTCTTTGGATTGTGGGAAGAAGGAATCCACCATAGGAGGGCGTTGAAATCATAATGCCCACCTAGTGTTTGATAAAATGCTCAAATGAGCTGAAACCACGAATACCCTCCTAATTTGTGCTCAATTTTGTTATGTTTCTAAATATATCAAAGTTGCAAAGATTTCCGAAATATTGTAGTAATTTAAGGAAGCTTAAAGCCAAGTATGTTGGCTAAACTCCACCCGTTTATCTTTCTTATTACATCATCATAGGTAAGTAGGCCAGAAGGGGCATCATGAGATAAATAGAGTAAACGTGAGGGAATTACCCAACATAGAATGACCCAACCTGATATAAAAACTTATACACTTGACATACAGGCCTATAAGACCAACATGATCATTTATAAACTCAAAATATAGGTCGGCAAGGTTATACAAGTATCCGTACACATGACATCTGTCTACAAGCCTCTAAGAATACATAATTGTCATAAAGGTCGGGACAGAGCCTCGCCATACCAATCAATACATGTCCTAATGATACTAACCAAATAGCAACTCCGGAGCAAATAGAGCGCACCAACATCTTCCGCTGAGCTGATAGCCTACTTGGGGGGCTATGAACTTGTCTATCAGGACCTGCGGGCATGAAACGCAGCATCCTGCGGTGAAATGGATGTCAGTACAAATAATGTACCGAGTATGTAAGGCATAAAGATCAATACATAAGAGACATAGATAAAATGTGGAATAAAGAATTCCACCTGTAACTCTAAATAACTTTGCAAATTCTGAAACATTTATAATGTAATGTACGTGCATATAAATGTCGTATGATGCATAGGTATAGGTGTACATAACATCATCAAGCCTCTGAGGGCATCCCATCATATCATTTCGGCCACTGTGGGCAAAATCATCAACGTATACCAGCTGATCAGGTGGTGGTGCGCATATAACGTCTTAACCTTTTTCTATATCCCATATATATATATATATACTTACATATACGCATATATAACGTCATCTGGTCATGGGTCAATGTACGTGTATAATAAATGAAATACATGTGAAATACGTTAATAAGATCTTTCGGAACGTCATAAGACCATTATTCTTCTGATTAATATCATGAAATAAACTTTATCAACTTACGTATTTTCTGAGACCCATGAACAGGCGATAGAATAATAAGACATATGGGAATTCAAGAACATAGGCACCTCTAATACTTCTATGAATAGGGTCATTTATGAAAGTTGTGTATTTTGCTCGTTTCATTTGTATCATTTGGATCATGCCAAAAGAAAGAAGGGATAGCCTTAACATACTTGAGCCAATTCTCTTGACAATCCCTCTAACACATGTCAATTGCGAGAACACGTAACGGTGGATCGAATTAGGGGAAAATCCGTATGATATTCTTGAGAAGTATTGCACCGTACTCCCTTAGAATCGTAAAATCTCGTTGCTATTACGCAGTATAATTTCGTATGAAATTTTGCTTAAGACCGTTACCTTTCTGAATATGACCATCTTTAAGTGGTAGAATTTATAGAAGCCTCACGTTACCATTGCAATTTGAGCTAATCACGTTACCATGCAAATTTTGTATGAATCTCTCTTAAAGAGATCTTTGTGAGCTCCATCCGTTACTTGAAGACAAGATATAAGCATCTCACTCTTTACTTTGTAGAGAGAAGCACCTCATTTAGGTGAATGGGAGGTCTTTTATCATAATGAGTGTGGGCCCCACTCTTTTGATGACTTTGGCCACAAAGTCCTCTAATTGTTCCATCTTGCTTTGTGGGTTAAGACTCATTATTAAGAGTCCTTTGGGCTGCCATGTTGGAGTCTAATCAAAACTTATCCAAATACACTAAATAAATAATTAATCTCCCACTAAGATCATTAATTATCCAATTATCCACATAATTAAGAATTATCCCAAATTACTTAAAATACTACTTACTTTTAACATATTTTATACACCTTACTATCATGGTCATGTGGTACCTTGTACGGTACTAGTCCATAAATACCGGGTATTTTAGCTCGGGCCGTATTTTATCCTAAATCGACAACCTTCAACGAAATTCATTTTCTTCGATTTGCTTACCCTCTCACCTTCACGAATTTACTCATCACTTATTTGAAATAGCATAATGCTTATAATCTCAAAATAATCTCATTCCCGAACTTACGTTGATTAACTTACAACGAAACTTTAACGTATGAAAATGCGTGATGTAACATCTCATTTTCCGAGCTTCCATCAATTTACTTATGGCATACTTTCACGTACGAAAATATGGGGTATAACATCATTCCCCTCTTTGGAACATTCGTCCTCGAATGTTGACTGATGCACTTATCATTATCATAACGTATAGCTCTTGTGAATACTTTAGTACTCTCCTTTCCATCTAGGCAACTGTTCTATGAATAAATCCAAAGGCCAGGGCATTCCCCCCTTTAGGCCTCTTTCTCACACCACGACTTGTGGTCGGAATCCTTCAAATCTCGTAACTGTTGCTACCTTCTATCATGCAGTATGTACTACTATTGATCTTGTAAGTGCGCCTATGCAACTCTTCTCTCCGTTTTCCCCAGCTTTTAGCCAATCTCTAGGCCTCACTTTGGGAACATATACAGAACTAGACAAGATGTCGCTCTTGGTATCTATGTGTATACCAAAGTTCTTCACTCTGTACTTTGTCGAACTTACGACTATTGTTATATATTATTTCATAGACCCAGTTATCCATCCGTTATTGATTCACCTCAATATTGATCTACAATCTACCACTGATAACTTGAAACCTCTTACGTAATCACTAGGGTTCAGGTTGCATCGTGGAACATTTGAAGAGATTTTCCTGATCCACCCGGGGGCGATACAATACTATAATTCCATAATCGTATTTCATAGCATCCCAACGTGATTTACCTTACGTGGGTATTTTAATCATGTACAATTCATGAAATCATTACCCAAATGTCATCCTTTATCTATCACAATCACACCCTCATTCTATTACCGGGGCATCATTCTACCTCTGCTAAATGCTATTAGCCTTAGCCTCCTTTGAGTTCATTCAGGATATACTGAGCTTTGTATAACTTAGAGAAACCATCATCTCTTCTTATTTTCATGGGCTTAATCCCGATGACTTATCCATTCTCATCACCTTCTCACTCACCCTTTCTTATCCTTACTCCTGACTTCCTAGAACCTTGTCGCGTTATCATACTTTAGTTTGCGACCTACATATCTATTTATATTATTCGCCACCTTCCTTCAACTTGCTTGCACCATAGATTTCCTTATGTCATTCTGGAACATCAAGTGAGATATCACTTCGTCTCTAACTCTTCTTTACTCTCTTAATCAGGCTTCTCGATACCTAGAAACCATAGGCTTGAAGACATGCCACTGACGATGCCGGTATCATTCCTGGATACTAAATCCCCACGCTTCTAGCCTTCTATCCGAAGTATGAACTGTTCATAACCTTATGCATTTGAGTATCTCATATGTTGTTCACCTTTACCTTACTTACCTTAAAATCTCACATCATATCTTCTATATCTTTCATGACCTCCCTTCCACATAGGTATAATTCACATCCATAACTTGAAGCTCTATTATAACACTTGCACCTTTGGTGCATACATAATCCGATGGAAGCTTCATACTGACTTCTTAGGAGGCTGGTACTCTTCTATTTGGCTTTCTCGTAGAGCCGTTATAGAATATGGTTGTTGTACTATCTATCTTGTACCTATGATATTAAGAGTGATTTTGCAATATTCTCAATCATAATGTCTATAATGTTTTGGATCCAATAATCAGACTCCTGATTTACTCAGTTAATGTAACTCTTTAGTTTGCTCTTCCTTCTGATCTGCCTTTATGTAGGCTTAAGCTATCTTCCAATTTAAGGCTCCTGGTATTACTTTAGCCTTTCATGGGTGCTATGGAATATCCATGATACAATCTTCTAATGATTCAATCCTTTGTCTATGACCTGGACTCAATTCTTTCTTTTAACTTATACCAGAGTCTTCTATGTCTGTATGATTGTCAACATATATGCTGCATGGATAATACTCCGAAATCTTGAGTGCATTCATAATGTAATTAACTATGGATCATTGATCTAATAATTCCTTTCATTCCTTCACAACTTTCTTTAAACGTAAGCTATTACCTTTCCTGGTCTTTCTGCCGCTTGTTGCGTACATACTTAGCTTGTCTTAGTTCC
The DNA here is from genome assembly GCA_000715115.1 of Nicotiana otophora. Taxonomy (NCBI): domain Eukaryota; kingdom Viridiplantae; phylum Streptophyta; class Magnoliopsida; order Solanales; family Solanaceae; genus Nicotiana; species Nicotiana otophora. The sequence goes on along the minus strand of AWOL01S0011371.1, from coordinate 130,325 downwards.
CACGCATGCCGGAGTTTTCATGCAATCATATGATCTCGAATATTACTTTTGATTTTACTTCCCATTCATTAGCCACGGTAAGTGCCACTTTCTTATGGAGTGCATACAATGTTATAGTGAGACTTTTGTTATAACACCATTTCCTTTTTAGGTCACTGTGCTTAGGTGGAAGCCCTTTTCCTTATTCCCTCAGCTAGTGTTTCATTGTAGTGCTTAGGGAGGACCCTCTGACTCTTGTGAAGCTGCGAGCTTATTACGTGGTTTACCAGATAGAATTTTTGATGTCCTTCCTCGCCTATAATTATTTGTAGTTACTTACCCCTACGTCATTCTGCTTGTAAGGTTTCTTCTGAACCGATATTTCGACTGTCTTCCCAGTGGGACTCTCTTTTATTTCGGTAACACTCATACGGTACCTTTACTATCCCAACTCCTATCTGAATATTTATCAAGGATCACAATGTTATACCTGCGAGATTGAATTCTCCATGTTGGGGTTCACTATTTTTATCTTGCACGATCTGTTGATTTGTCTGTATCCTCTTGTCTAGCCATAACTAGGCTCTTCCTGAATCAACTGCTAATTATTCGTTGGCCCATTCTCATATCAACATTCTGTGTAATCTTTCTTGGGTTATTTCCTTTGTATTAACTTACGTCTCGCACTGGTTCCTTATTTATCAATAACATCTCGGGCATAAATCCTTACTTCCACTCCTTGACGTCGTGCTTGTATAATGTTCTGGAATCGTAGCATATCTGTAGAATTTGGGTAAGTGCAAGCTCACTCCTTTTTAATTTTTATCGCATTCTTCCTTTACCATTCCATAATTACTAGAACCATTCACTCCATATTCCCCCTTTTAGGGGAGTACTAAGAGTTGGAGCTACGACGATCTACCTATAGACGTTTTACCTCTTCATCTTTGGAATCTTTTCACATCATCGATGACCCTTACTCGCCTTACGGTAATCCTTCTGTACCAAGGATAACAAAATTCCTTACTCGCAAGGGTCACACTTAGTATAACTGGAACATATAGTCCCTTAAGCTTAACTATTGCTTGCTTTAGGGAAGCGTATTCCTGAATGACCATTCTATGAATTTTTCATGAATCTTCTTCTGTTATCCATTCTATTATCGCCGGAACGAAATTCGAAATTCTCATGATGTCGACCATTATCAATTTTCTCAGTCCCTAATTCATGTTTAGTTTATCTTGTTCACCAGCCTATACTGATGTCTATTATTCTGGGTCTAACTTTTCCTTCTGGTAGTCGCGTTGGAGTCACGAACTTGTTTCTCGAAATGAGGATATGACTTTATGGCCTATACTCTTTTGTTGTCTCAAGGCCTGTCACCTCTCGTCTTTTCCTTCACTTGACTATAGACTCTGTAATACTGTCATTGTTTTGATCTACTGTTGTCATCTATGTATCACATCTTACTCATAATGCTTCATTAACTCTCTTCTTATTTCTCGCTAACAATTATGTCTATCACTTTATTCTGAAAACTCGAACAAGACATTCTTTTGCTTTTAGCTCCCTTTGATCTATCTACTGGCTCTTCGGGTTGCCTTACATTCTTTCTCTACTAGGGTCGGGAGTCACACTAAGATAATATTTATCCATTCTAGGCTTCTGGTGCCTATCTTTGTAGTACTCATATCTAGTTGTACTATTTTAGAGTGCACCATCTGCATGTCTCACAAGGAGATCTATTAGCACATTTGTAATATCCTTCGGAAATGTTAGCTAACGCTAACAATCCATCCACCATTTCGGGTTACCCTAACCCCAGCTAGATCCTGATATCCTGCCTTCTCTTATACTACTTCTGTTAGTGCCCATAGGGCATAAATGAGATGGGTGTGGCCAATTTTACATACCTCTATTATTGTTGAAGGTAATTCAAAAGGCTTATATTCCTATGCGATAATCTTCATTAGATGGGTAGCTCGTACCCTTTTTCATCTTGCTTCTTTTACTTGCTGAAACTTGTGTCTACCTTCCGATTCTCTAATTCCTTTTTACCGTAAGAGTGGATAGACATTCTTGCCTTAGGGATCCTTGTCAAGAAGTTTACACATCTCAGTACACACATGATCTGCTGAATACCTCATATTAAGCATGCTGCAAAAATTGAGTTCCTCTGACTCAACTCTTCCACAGCTATATCTCTTACCAACCATCTTTCTGGATGTAGGAATCATCGTATTATGAATAAGATAGAGTTTAGGAAATTGAGTTCTTACAACTGAGCTATATCACACGATTTAAAGTAAGAAGAAAGAGTGACAGTCCTAAATGCCCTGTAGCCTCCTGCTTATAAGTGTGGTGCACAACACACCCATAAACAAGACTCTACTAGACACGGCTTGTAGACTCCCTAGGACAGAACTGCTCTGATACCACTTTTGTCACGACCCAAACCGATGAGCCGCGACGGGCATCCGATACTTTACTCAACCGAGCACCGACATAATGTATCTTTCTTATTATATCATCATAGGTAAGTGGGCCAGAAGGGGCATCATGAGATAAACAGAGTAAACATGAGGGAATTACCCGACATAGAATGACCCAACCTGATATAAAAACTTATACACATGATATACAAGCCTATAAGGCCAACATGATCATTTATAAACTCAAAATATAGGCCGACAAGGCCATACAAGTATCCGCATGACATCTGTCTACCAGACTCTAAGAATACATAATTGTCATAAAGGTCGGGACAGAGCCCCGCCATACCAATCAATACATGTCCTAATGATACTGACCAAATAGCAACTCCGGAGAAAATGGAGCGCACTAACATCTTCCGCTAAGATGAAAGCCTAATTGGGGGGGTCTCAACCTGTCTATCAGTACCAGTGGGCATGAAACACAGCATCCCCGGGCAAAAGGGATGTCAGTACAAATAATGTACCGAGTATGTAAAGCATGGAGATCAATATATAAGAGACATAGATAAAACATGGAATAAAGAATTCCACCTGTAAGTCTAAATAACTTTGCAAATTCTGAAACATTTATAATGCCATGCACGT
>AWOL01S0011371.1:98809-125917 GCA_000715115.1 Nicotiana otophora | reverse complement strand
ATATATATATATATATGCGTATATAATGCCATCTGGTCATAGGTCAATGTACGTGTATAAATGAATGAAATGCATGTGAAATATGTTAATAAGATCTTTCGGAATATCATACGACCATTATGCCTCTGATTAATATCATGAAATAAACTTTATGAACTTAAGTATTTTTTGAGACCCATGAACAGACGATAGAATAGTAAGACATATGGGAATTCAAGAACATAGGCACCTCTAATACTTCTATGAATAGGGTCATTTATGAAAGTTGCGTATTTTGCTCGTTTCATTTGTATCATTTGGATCATGCCAAAAGAAAGAAGGGATAGCCTTAATATACTTGAGACGATTCTCTTTACAATCCCTCTAACACAATTGCGACAACACGTAACGGCGGATCAAAGTAGGAAAACATTCGTATGATATTCTTGAGAAGGATTGCACCGTACTCCCTTAGAATCGTAAAATCCTGTTGCTATTACGCAGTATAATTTCGTATGAAATTTTGCTTAAGACCGTTACCTTGCTGAATATGACCATCTTTAATTTGTGATTTTAGAGAAGCCTCACGTTACCATTGCAATTTCAGCTAATCACGTTGCCTTGAAAATTTTGTATGAATCTCTCTCAAAGAGATCTTTTTGAGCTCCATCCGTTACTTAAAGACAAGATATAAGCATCTCACTCTTTACTTTGTAGAGACAAGCAACTCATTTAGGTGAATGAGAGGTCTTTTATCATAATGGGTGTGGGCCCCACTCTTTTGATGAATTTGGCCATAAAGTCCTCTAATTGTGCCATCTTGCTTTGTGGGTTAAGACTCATTATCAAAAGTCCTTTGGGCTACCACGTTGGAGTCTACTCAAAACTTATCCAAATACACTAATTAAATAATTAATCTCCCAGAAAGATCACTAATTACCCAATTATTCACATAATTTAGAACTACCTCAAATTACTTAAAATACTACTCACTTTTAACATATTTTATACACCTTACTATCATGGTCATGTGGTACCTTGTACGGTACTAGTCCATAAATACCAGGTATTTTAGCTCGGGCCGTATTTTATCCCAAACTGACAACCTTACAACGAAATTCATTTTCTTCTATTTGCTTACCCTCTCACTTTCACGAATTTACTCATCACTTCTTTGAAATAGCATAATGTTTATAATCTCAAAATAATCTCATTCCCGAACTTACGTCGATTAATTTACGACAAAACTTTAACGTATGAAAATGCGGGATGTAACATCTCATTTTCCTAGCTTCCATCAATTTACTTATGGCATACTTTCATGTATGAAAATATGGGGTGTAACACATATTTCCTTCTCCTTTTACTGTGATTCATTCTATTGAGAGGGTGTTTAGTTTTACATACTAGTACTATTCCATATGTACTAACGTCGCCTTTGAAAGGGGCGTTGCATCTTTAATGTATGCAGGTGGTTCCATAGCAGGTGGTATTGATCAGTGATAGCAGCACACCCTCTCCTCAACTGATTTTGTGAGCCCCATTCATTTCGGGGTCTTGTATCTCTTGTCCTTTGTGTATATTGTTTTGGGGTATAGCCGGAGCTTTGTTGCCGGCACCATCATGCTACTCTTTTGTATCTATTAGAGGCTCCGTAGACAGTGGGTGTTACCTTTGTTTTGGGAAGTCAAATTAGAAATGTTGTATTTGTATCATATGTTTCTAATTCTAAACTATGAACGTGTAATGTAATATTTTGGGGAATTCTTGAATGAAGTTCTAGAGGTAATGAAATTTGGATTGTTCATGTAACCTTAACATTGTCTAACTAATGAAATATTCCTTCTCTTTATTCATGGGTGAGTCTGGGTAGAAGGCATTGTATAGGCTTGCTTGGCCGGGTTATCTCGGGACGTGACAGCCGGGTTATCTCGGGGCGTGACAGCTAGTGAACAAGATAAACTGAACATGAATTAGAGATCGAATGATTTGATAATAGTCGGCATCATGAGAATTTCAGAGATCGCGTTCCGACAATAATAGAATGGACAATATAAGAATAACCTTTAAAGGTCATTCAAGAGGACGCTTCCCTTAAACAAGCACTGTGAGCATAGTTGAGCTTAAGGGACTAAGTGTGCCAGCTACACTAGGTGTCACCCTCGTGTGTAAGAAATTCATTTATCCTTAGTACAGAAGGATTACCTAAAGGCAAGTAAGAGTCGGTGAAGATGTGAAAAGACACCAAAGATGATGAGATAACTATGGAATAGTAATTGATGAATGCGGTAAAAAGGAAAGGAATGAGATTGCATTTATTCATACCCTACAGATACGTTACGACTCTAGAACATTATGCAAGCACGTCGGGGAGAGGTAGTAGGGGTTCCCGCACTAGATGTTATTGATAAATAAGTGTGAATGAACACCTGATGCGTAAGGAGCCAGTACGAGAGGTAAGTTAAGAAAAGGAAATAACCTAAGAGAGATTAAGTGAAATAAAGCTATGAGAATGGACCAATGAGTAGTTAGTAGTTGATCCAGGAAGAGTCTAGTTATGGCTAGAAAAGAAGATACAGATAAATCAACAGATCGTGCAAGATAAACGTAGTGAAACCCAATATAGGGAATTCACTTTCGCAGATATGATGACATCGTGATCCTTGAGAAATATTCAGATAGGAGTTGGGGTAGTTAAAGGTACCGTATAAGTGTTATGATAAAAAAAAAAGAAAGTACCACTGGGGAAATAGTCAAAATTTTCAGTTTAGAAGCTACCGTACGAGCACAATGGTGCGGATATACGTAATTAAGGATAATTATAGGAGAGTAAGAACATCGAAAATTTCATCGGGTATACGATGTAATAAGCTCGCAGCTTTACAAGAGTCAGAAGGTCTCCGTAAGTACTACAACGAAAGACTAGCTGAGGAAATAAAGGAAGAAGGCTTCAACCTAAGCATAGTGACCTAAAGAAGAAATGATATTGTAAGAGAAGTCTCACTAAAACATTGTATGCACTCTATAAGAAAGTGGCACCTATTGTGACTAATGAACGTGAAGTAAAATCAAAAGTAATATTCGAGATCATAAGGGTTTCATGTAATTCCAATATGTGTGGGAACTAAGATAAGCCAACTATTCATGCAAAAAGTGGCAGAACGGCTAGGAAAAGTAATTGCTTACATTTAAAGACAACTAAGATGGCACGAAAGGAAAGCTATGGTGCTAGCAAGTTAAATGAAGATTGCAAGTAGTATAAATAGATATGTGTAGGTTGCATGCTAAAGTACGGTAGAGCGACAAGGTTTTAGGTAGATAGGAGTAAGGATAAGGAAAGGTGAATGAGAAGGTGACAAGAATAAGTAAGGCCTCGAATTAATCCCATCAAAACAAGAGAGCTGATGGTTTCTATAAGTTATAGAAAGCTCAGTATAGCCTGAATGAACTCAAAGGAGCTTAAAACTAGGAGTATTTAGAAGAGATAGAATGCTGCCCTGGTGGTAAAGTAAGGGTGTAATTGTGATAAATGATAATATGATGCTGTTTAGGCCTTCGATTGAGTAATGATTCAATGAGAATAGATTTCATGAATTGCACAAGATTAGAATACCCCCCTCCCCAATAAGATGAATCACTTTGGGGTGCTATAAAATACGGTTATTGAAGTATAGTGTCGTCCCTATGTGGATAAGATAAATCACTTCAAATGTTCTTTGATGCCACGTGAGCCCTAGTGACAATATATTATGTAAGAGGTTTCAAGTTATCAGTGGTAAATTATGGATCAACATTAAGGTGAATCAACAATGGAGGGATAAAAGTTACAAAGTATGAGATGAGATTAGGCCATCATTCTTAAGATGAACAATAATAAGGAAGCATTAAAGGACTTAGATTTATACATATAAGACAAGCAGTGAGAGACTAACCTGGAATTGGGTAGCTGACCTTGGTAAATAGAGGGTATGCAGGGCTAGGAGAGAGAGGGTAGGGAGGCTAAGAGGCTTCGATGTTACACCCTATATGCTTTCGTACGTAAGAGTACGTCGTAAGTCACTTGATGTAAGCTCAGTAATGAGATCATCTTTGAAAATCTTATAAAGTAAGTTAATCATATTACCGTGGAGGTTACAAATATTTAAGATCACTAATACCAAGTACCAAGAGGGTTGAAAGGCTTAGAAGCTAAACGAATTGAAGAAAATACGTTTCGTCGAATGTCGACATGTTGGGAATGTTATAACATGTACTTTTGGGGTGATACTAGGATGCTTATCGTAATAATGAGGTTATTTTAGTTGTATTATAGTCGTGTATTACGTTTGAAGTCAAGCAAGTTGTGAAACAAAAGTTAGCAAAGGTCATCACAAGTTACATTCATAATTGTGTTGAAACTTAGGTCAAATGTAGCCGAGTGTTTCTGCCAATGTACTTTGCCTTTTAGGGTGATCCACCTACTAAATGTAAGATCTACGAGTCTAGTTTCTACCTCAGCAAACCATTTGTCGATATGACATCGGATTAGATATATATTTGCATTTTCGCGAGTCTGCGCAAGCAGCTCCCTTGGGACCCACAAAGTCGGTTAAAACTTCAGCTTGTATTTCAGTCAAATCTAAGTCATTTTTAACTCATTTTTCTGGACAAAAATATTTCCTAAACCCTCCTGGGTGCTCTCCAATATTTCCTCCATGATTCAAGCGTGAAAACCAAAGATAAAAACATGAATCTAATGCTAGAAATCCCATGGTGCTTGCTGGATCGTAGTTCTTCATCTTATCACTATTTTAGAGGATTCTTCAAAGTGAAGTAACCTCAGGTTTGATGTTTTTCTTGTTGATTAAGATGATAATCATTCCCTCCTTCATATATATTAGATTTTCAAGGCAAACTACAAGTGTTTACACACCAACTTGAACACAAAAAGTTGATTCAAGAAGAGAATACAACACCTATAGTGTTGTGGTGTCATTCAGGATAGTTGTGGGCTGTGCTTGGCTGAAATTTCATGTTGTTTCTACAGTTTAAGTTTATTACAACATCCTACTACATGTTCTTGAAGTTGTTTGTGTTTTGGTTGCATTATTTGAGCAAAATACTACAAGAGGAGACTTAAAATAATTTGAGATGTTATTATTTTTAATGGACTAATTTGGAAAGGTTGTTTCGATGAATTATAAATGGTTGGAAACCCTTGAAAATGACTCTCTTATGATGTTGTTATTATAAAATATTGTCTACATGACAATCTTGTTGTTGGTATTGTGAGTATGAAGAGAAAGGACAACATAACAATGGAAAGTTGTACTTGTTGTTGTTGTTAGATTGTTGGGCTGTTTGAGGGTGAATTAGGAGATGAATAGGAGGTTAGAAGTCCTCCCATTGTACTTAATATCATGTTGGATACATTTTTAAGTTAATGAATGAATGACTTTGGGGTTAAAGGGTTCAAAAGGGATTCAATCTGAGCTTGCCGTTTGTCTTATTAAATAGTAGTTACGTTGGTGATGTTTATGCACTTATTGTTGTGTAGCTTGATTTGTGTTGTGGTGCTGAAAGTATATAGGTGAAGTTTGTATGGGTTCGTGTTGGTTGATGGACTTGGTAAAGTAAGGAAAATAGGGGAGATGCTTCCCATTTTAATATAAAAAATAAGCTTGATGTTCGTTGTACGATAGTTGCATCTTTGGTAGCTTAACGATAGCATTATTATTACTGTAGATCAAAGTGCGACGAGAGGAGTTCAACTTGGTTATCGGACAGATTGTGATAAGGTTTGTTAAGGCTCTTCCTTCTATCTTTTATCATGATCTAAAGTGAAACGGACGTAAACGATACGCTATTTAATACTGGATCTATTCCTAGCAACTAAGGTTGTCCATGTCGTTCTTTCCTTATAATGTTATCCTAAGCATGTATGTATGATCCTTGAATCCTATTGAGGTCCATATTAATTGTATGAATGTCCATACTATTAATCGAAGGTGCAACTACCCTACATCACTTCGAAAGGTTTAGAACTTGATTCTATGAGTCCAACATGCATTATATATATGTATCTATTTTACTCTACTGAGCCACGCTTTAGTCGGCTTGGTTTGGTACCTACTCTGCAAACACTGATCAGTTGGGTTTTACCGAGCTCCATGTGGCCGGGTACGATTCTACAGAGCCTTATAATGGCCGGGTACGTTTTTACCGAGTCTATTATGGTCGGGTACGATATGATGATGATGATGCCCACGGAGGCGTATGTTTTTAAAAGTTTATGTTTTTATATATATATATGTATCATGCATTTCATGTCAGTAGTCCTCAGAGGCACTCAGATGTTACACGTTGTATCCTCTCTTTACATTACTATTCTTATTTATGCTTTCCTACCATACATACTTGGTAATTTATTTGTACTGACATCCATTTTGCATGGGGATGGTGCGTTTCATGCCCGCATTTCATGATAGACAGGTTGACAGTCCTCCTAGTAGGCTATCAGCTCAGCGGAAGGTTTTGGTGCACTACACTTTCTCCGAAGCTACCTATTTGGTCAATATGATTTGGACATGTATTGATTGGTATGGCGGGGACCTGTCTCAACCTTTATGACATTTATGTATTTATTGTATGGACTTGTCGGCCTATGTTTTGAGTGTACAAATGATCATTTCGGTCTTATAGGCCCTTATGTCACATGTATAAGTTTGTATATCATGTTGGGTCATCGTATATCGAGTATCTCCTTATGTTTTATTCTGGATATCTCATGACGGCCTTTCTGGCTCATTTACCTGCGATAGTACGATAAGAAATATGTTGCATTGGTACTCCGTTTAGTAAGGCACCGGGTGCCCGTCGTGGCCCTTCCATTTGGGTCATGACACTCGTGGACGGGGAGGATCTATAGATCCCTATTTTGGAGGCAAGGTGGGTCATGGTCGAGATTTTGTTGGTCATCTAGTCCAATTTGCACTTCAGGCTTCACGTGGTACTTCAAATATTAATGGGTCCTAGAGTACCCGTACCGGACAACTTTCACAGTCACGTCAGCGGAGAGGCTTCTTTGAGTAGAGATACTAGCCATATGGTGAGAGATTGTTCCAGACTCCGGACATATATGTCACACAGAGGTATTTAGTCTTTGAGTTCCGCTCTAGTTGCTGTTGTACCTGCACTGCCTACTAGGGGTGGAGGTCAGGCGGGTAGAGGTCGTCCTAGAGGGGGAGGTTGGGCCCATTGTTATGCTTTTCTTTGTTGGACTGAGGTTGATGCACCAGATGATGTCATTACAAGTATGATTTTGATTGATTATAGAGACACATTTGTGTTATTTTGATCCAGTCCTATTGATTGTTAAGATTCATCCTATCTTGCTTCAGATATGGTTGTGTTTTGTGATTCTTGTACTATGTTCATGTGTTCACGCCAATTGGGAAGTTATATGGTGATAGTGTAAGGCCTCGTAAAAATTTTCCTAAAAACAACCCCAGATTCCGTAATGCCAAAGTAGGCGTAGAGGTTAAAACCTTGAAGATTATCAAGAGAGGCACCTAGGTCTTCTTCCTAAGAGGTAAGATTCTATCACCTAAACTCTTAATTTCAAAATGTAACTAGAATGGGCCATTAGTAAGGTAATTCATGGGGATGGGAGTGCTTACCTTGCATGCATGTGTTCCTAAGGTATGTGGGGAGGTTGTGAGTTAAAGATAGAAAAAATTGGGTATGGGTTGGTGGAGTCTTTCATATAAAGGGCCATGAAACCTTAATACACACATAGTGTGTGATAAACTACTCAAGTGAGCTAGAATCATGATCGTTTTCCTAATTTTATGGTTCAATTTTGCTATATTGCTAAAATAGATTGAAGTTGCTAATATTCCGGAACATCTTATAGTTTTAAGAGGCTCAATTGAGGTATGTTGGCTAAACTCCCTCTTCTTAAAATTGAATCCCATGATATTCATGAAATCGATGCAAGTCCCAAATTGAACGTCCTAGAAATTGCTATCCCGAATGTGTTTGTTTTGAAAATATATGTGTAATATGTATTCCCATGCTTTCACCATGTTATCTCGTCATCTGAGGAAATGTTCAAAACTTAGAATATGTGCTAAAAATTCCTAGACTCAAGTCAAATTCAATTAACGACTGTTATGCCAAATTGTGTGAAAAGCCTCTATGTGACTTAGATTCTAAATTGCTTACATGAGGAATCAAAAGTCTTGAATGAAAAACCGTGTGGTTATTGATGATAATATTAATGTTGGAATGTGGAAAAGAACTTGAAACATGAAATACGGCCAAACGCCAAGAATAACTTTATAATTGGGGCAATAAGAATTGAGATGACTGATTGCAAAGGGGTGATGTCTTAAATGTGATGGCCTAGCCGATCGGGCCGAGATCGGACTCCGTGTAAGAACACGATGGTGTTGTGGATGAAATTGTGAAAAAGGTTAAAGTCTCAAATGAGATGGCCTTGCCGATCGGCCCGAGATCGGACTCTGTGCAAGAACACGGTGGTATTGTGGATTGTGGTATGTTGGCACTAAACCCCATCCAACCTAATAACGTGGAAATCGACTTGAAAATCTATATGATCCTTAACTTGATATTTTAATATTCTTTGAGGCTCTTATTGAATTCTTGACTATTCCTCTTGTATTATTATTCATTCTATTGAGATGGTGTTTAGCTATACATACTAATACTATTCGACAGTACTAACGTCCCTTTTGCCGGGGGCGCTACATCTTTAAATGGATGTAGGTGGTTACATAGAAGACAATGTTGATCACAGTTAGTGTTGTATCCTCTTCTCAGCGGACTCGGTGAGCCCCATTTCATTCCGAGGTCAAGTATTGTACTTTTGTTTATATTGTGGTCATGAGGTATAGCCGGGGCCTTGTTGCCGCCACCTTCTTTACACTCTTTTGTATCTTTAGAGGCTCTGTAGACACTATGTGGGTTGTATATGCGTGTTGGGAATGTTAAGCAAGTTATGTTGCGTTTGATCACTTGTTCCACTCAAACTATAAGAATATGTGTATCTTGAGATTGAAAGGCGAAATAGCTAATAAAATAATTTAGTATTGCATGAATAAGCTTCCTACAGTATAATTAATGAAATCATGTCTTTTCTTGATCATGGGTTAGTTGGGTAGAAAGTATCTAACAGGCTTTCTCGATCGGGTTCACTCGGTTGAGTGTCAGTCGCACTTCCCGAGGTTGGGGCGTGACAGATAGCCAGTGTCTACCGTCCTAGTGTTGTTGCTATTGAGGGTCATGAGGCTTAGGTGGACTTTCTGTTAGTTAAATATGATAGTATTTTATGTGACCTATGGATGGTTTGGGCCGACTTATGGTTTGGGTGCTCTCCAGGTATGGGAAGTTATTACGTGTTGTGGTTTTGGTTCTTCGAGGTTGAGTTAGTAGATTGGGTTTGTTGCTGAGATGTTTATCTTACTCGTGATTCCGAGTGGAGGATGGGGACCGGGTACTCTTTTGAATAGGTGTGTTTGTGCCGAGTTATACGCCGCGATAAGGTCATATTAAGGTAAGATTTGTTGTGGTTGTTGCATGTATCTTGATTCTTCCTTGTGGATTGGATCCGCAGTACGGTATCGATGGGGAGTTTGCATGTTTGGCTTGTTTGACAGTTCTTTCATGTGTTCCTCTTTTCTTATCCAGTCGTATTTAAGTTATCCTTGTTAGGTTTGGATTGCGATGTATGTGCCCGGGTGGCGTTCGATGTGGCTTGTTGATCAGGTGAGTAGTTATGAGTTTCGCATGTTTCTTGCATTATTTTCAACATGGCGAAGGTTTGAAATGAAGTTCTAGTCGATTTGAGTCTATTTGCCGGTACCGGGCTTGGTGATGGGCAGCTATCGTGGTCAGAGTGCTTCTATAGGCATATGGATGATGTGTTATGTCGCATGGTTTTATATTGTGGATGTATGCACGAGCTCTTGCGTCTAGTTAAGGATTTTACAGTGTGTTTGTGTGATAATAGGGCAGTTGGTAGATGTGGGAATTTGATTCTAAGGCTTATCGGCATGGGTAGCAGGAATAATCTTCGATTGCGATGATGTTTTCGGGCCTATGTGGATTGGGGTGATGTAGGATCACCAGTGGTTACATGTATGGTGAGTTTGTACCATGATCTGAGGGGTTGTGAAAGACTCTTGGCACATTCGAGGATGAACATTTGTTTAGGGGGGAAGGGGGAGAATGTAATGACCCGATGGGTTGTGTTTAGCTTTAGCGACCCGTTCAGTGGTTTGGAGCCTTAAATGACTACATATTGTGTATTTTGACTTGTGTGCATGGTCGGATATGATTTTTGAATATTTCGGGATGAATTTGGATGAGTGATTCTCACATTAGAATTTTAAATTGGAAATGTTGATTCAGGTTTGACTTTTGGGAAAACGACCCCAGAACGGTGTTTTGATGGCTCCGATAGGTTCGTATTGTTCTTTTGGACTTGGTCATATGCTCAAAATCGAATTCGGAGGTCCGTAAGTTATTTGTGTTGTTTTGCCGGAAGTTGGAAATTTAAAAACTTAAAATTTTGATAAGTTTGACCGTAGGATGACTTAATAGCTATGTTGTTTGAATTCTGTTTCGGGACTTGGATTAGGTCTGTTTTGTAATTTGGAGCTTGTCCACAAAGTTTGGCGTCATTCCTAGTTGATTTGATAGGAATCGGATGCACGGTTATGGTTTTAGAAGTTCTTGAGTTTCATGTTGATTTCATGTATTTTGGAGGTCCGATTCATGGTTTCGGATGTTATTCTGATGATTTGATCACGCGAGCGAGTTCGTGTTATGTTTTTAGGCTTGTATTGATGTTTGGCTTGGAGCCCTGAGTGCTCGGGTGAGTTTCAGACGCGTATCAAAGTATTTGGAAGGATTCTAGCATTGCTGGTTTTTGCACAGGTGCTTCAGGTATCGCATTTTCCAGATATTGATCGGAATTGCGAGATTTTGTTAGGGGTCTGCTAGGTTTGCATTTCCAAACCTAGTGTTCGCATTTCCGATTGGGTGACCTGGGTGAGCTGGTTCGCATTTGCAATCTTTTGGGTCGCATTTGCGAAGTTTCCCATGTTCGCAATTGCGAACTACTCATCGTATTTGCGATGACAGCAAGGATGGGAGGGGTTTCGCTTTTGCGATAATTTCCTCGAATTTGCGGGGTTCTTATTTTGAGAACCCCAGGTCGCTTTTGCGACACCTGCGACTAGACATAAGAGCCGAGGGACGGGATTTTGGTCTCATATTCATATGTTGGAACCCTATGCTCGGTAGGAGGCAATTCTGAAGAGGGATTTTCATCTACAAACATTGGGTAAGTGATTCTAATCAATTTCCAACTAAATTTCCTTAATATATCTTAGATTTAACATCAATATCATGTGAATCAAAAAGGAAAAATTGGGATGTTTTGTCAAGGTTTTGAAAAATAAGAATTTGAGTTTTGGGAATCGATCTGGACTCATATTTTGAAACTAATCACATATATGGACTCATGGGGCTATGGGTAGTCGAAATCTATCCTTGGACCCGAGTTTTGATCGGGTGAGCCTGGGGTTGACTTTTGTTGATTTTTGAGAAATTATGTGCAGATCATTGCTTTAATTACTGAAATTGGTTTCGTTTGCATTATTTGATGTTATTGAGTCTATTTTGGTTAGATTTGAGCCAAGCAAAGGTGAATTGTAAAGGGAAAGCTATTTTAGAGTTTTGATTGAGGGCTTTTGAAGTAAGTATCTTGCCTAACGTTGTATGGGAGAAATTACCCCGTAGGGTTTGGTTTGTTTGCACTATTTGAACTACATGAAAAATGTGTACACGAGATGATGAGTGTGTACACGACTTATATGTGAAAATTTGACCGGTTTAGACTCTTAGGTTCTTATGTACATTAAAATGAAGTTGTCATATCATGTCGTATCCTCCATTGCTAGATTTACCCTTACATGCCTTATTTGAAGTTGATTGGTTCATGTTCTATCCTTTATTGCCAAATATACTCTTAAATGCTTTAATTGAAGTTGTTGCCTCTTTTAATCACATGTTATCTCTTCCATTTTCGATTTATCCTTATTTGAAGTCATTGTTACATGTTATCTCTTCCATTGTTGATTTATCCTTATTTGAAGTCATTATCACATGCTATCCCTTCCCTTGTGATTTATCCTTGATATCGTTGTTACATGTTATCTCTCTTATTGTTGAGTTATTCTTATTTGAAATCATTGTTACATGTTATCTCTCTTATTGTTGAGTTATTCTTATTTGAAATCATTGTTACATGTTACCTCTCCTTTTGTTGATTTATTCTTATTTGATATTGTGGTTGCACATTATCTCTCTTATTTTTGAGTTATTCTTAGTTGAAATCATTGTTACAAGTTACCTCTCCTATTATTGAGTAATTATTATTTGATATCGTTATTATACATTATCTCTCTCATTATTGGGTTATCCTTATTTGAAGTCGTTATTACTTGTTATGACTTTCATTGTGAACTCATTCTTCCATTTCATTGTGTTATTGTAATTCTTTTGTTGATTTACTTGACGTACTCGCATGTTATTGTCGTGCTCGATGTTGTTGAACCGTGGGCTATTCGTGGTTGTGTTATTTGAATTTTCCTAAGGAAATGTTGTGGTATATGGCACATGTGGTGCGAGTTGTTATAT
This sequence comes from Nicotiana otophora, assembly GCA_000715115.1. Taxonomy (NCBI): domain Eukaryota; kingdom Viridiplantae; phylum Streptophyta; class Magnoliopsida; order Solanales; family Solanaceae; genus Nicotiana; species Nicotiana otophora. The sequence continues at coordinate 113,230 of AWOL01S0011371.1, read as the reverse complement.
TGTGTTGTTATGTTTTGGCACACGTGGTATTGTTGAGGGAATTGTCGGGGTGTTTGCACATGAGTTGTCTGTGCTATTGTTATTATATTGTTTTGCAAATGCGGCGTGAAAAGGCGCTCTATATATGTGGGTTTTCACATGTGGAGAGACAATCCCCACATGCTCTATAATATTTTGCATGTAGACAAGGCGGGCATTTACTTTATTATTGCGCATGCGGCGAGACAAAGGGGGGCTATGTCGGGGATGATTTGTGATGGGCTGGGGGCATTGTTATTGATAATACTTGTGTAGTGGTGTGCCTACCTTGTGTGAGTCATGCATTTTACGGTTTGTTGTGTTGTTTTCTATGTGCCATTCGTTGTCTCTGATCTTACTTGTTGATTCGAGTCGTGATAGAACACTTGCACAAGCATACATCATAATTAGCCACTTACATCAGTCTAAGAAGATGAACCTTGGCATTTATTTATCATTTACATATATTCTTGTATACTTGCCTTCTGTGCGTGAGTTGTACTATTGGCACGTGAATTGTCCGTGCAGCACATGAGTTGTTGTGCGGTTGTAATTTGTAATATGGGTACAAAATGACAAGTGATTAGGGTTCGCGTTTTGGTACCCGTGATTTGTGATTCTAAGGTATGGTACCTCGATGAAATTCTTGTATAAACCATATGTGAAAGCGGTTGTTTTAAAGGGTTGTTACCTGCTTTCCCTTACTTGGTGTCAACGGACAGTAACTGTATTCTCCTTACTTTACGTTGTTCTTACCTGTTTCTCCTTGTTGTTAATTGTTGTTCTAATTATTATTGCACGTATCGTAGCATCATTCTTACCGTGTTTAGCTTCATATTGTTCCCTATTAGTTTAAAATTCATACTTGTACAGGTTATTACGTCTAGTAGGTGTCATGACTGTTCCTCGTCACTATTGTACCGAGGTTAGTCTTGATACTTATTGGGTACCGCAGTGGTGTACTCATGCTATGCTTTCTGCACATTTTTATGCAGATCCAGGTACTTCGGAGCACGCGAGTCATTAGTTACCTGATTGTGAGCTCCAACGGAAACTTCAAGGGATACCTGTCATTGCGTTCACAAGCCTCGGAGTCACGTTCTGAAGTTTACTTTATACTGTTTATTTCTACTTTCGGAAAAGTTGTACTTAGAAATTTTCTAATCAGTAGAGCTTATGAGTTGTACTACCGGTTTTGGGATATTGTATATGTACTTGGGATTGTTGGCTTTATATAGATAATTCTGGTTCATGTTTAATAGTTTATTGGTTAAAAATTCTTTTTTAATTCAGTAAGTGCGAGGGTTACCTAGCCTCAGAGACTAGGTGCCATCACAACTCCTAAGGAGGGATTTTGGGTCGTGACATGGCCCAATTCGAAGAGTCCAGTTTACTTTCCCCTTTCCTCTTGGACAATAAAAATTAGCTGCTCACTTATGTGTATATGTATTTGGCCCAAACGTTATTATTGAATGCTTTTTTCTGCTTTGATCATTTTAGGAACCTAGGCAAACCAAAGCCCATAGGTAAATGGAAAAGAATCTAAGTTTATATGTCATGTTCACTGAGGTATTTCAGTCATTTCATTTATGTTAACACTAACAACCTTTCAATGAAGCTTTTGAAGTTTTAAAACAGATTTGCAAGCGAAACAACCTTTCTTTGGAAAAATCATAATCGAAAGAGCATACTCAAGGCCGATTTTCAAGAAAGAAAACTAGACATGGTTTTGAGATTGCGAACTAAAATGAGTTTCCAAAAATCCACTCCAAATCAATTATTAAAGGTATATCTATCCCACTTTAGGATATACACATATTTCTAAATGAGCTTTATCTCATTAAGTCATACGGACAGTCAAATTTTTCGAAAGAGACAATGTATTCCAACCTTTTCCAAACATGAAAAAACTTTTACAAAGCTTTTCTTAACTCTTTAGGCAAAACATTTTTATAAGCTATAAACTTTTATAAAAATATTTAACTCCTTTTCTAAAGTATATACACCACTTTCTTTCGAAAATAGTAGACTTTCATAAAATAATACTTAGAATAGACCACAAACCTTAAGCATTGAACTAAGCAGAATATAGACCTTTACTTCCCTGAACCTAGCCTAAGTTCTAAGGAGCTACCTCACGTAGATTTTAGGGGGTGCCTAACACCTTCTGCTTAGAAGAACAAGAACCCTTACCAAAATCTCACATGTCGGTAGACCAATAGGATAATAATCTAATAGATAAATAGGTACCCTAGTATATCTTAAAATATTAGGTGGCGAGTCTCTTTCATCAACAACAGCGGAACCACTAGTTGAATCTTATTTTGACCTGTGCAAAATAGGGTGCAACAACATGGCAACTCTGCTGGGGAAGTTTTACTTAGGTTCTGACCTTAACAGAGTTGGGGATGCTTGTTTATATGTTGCCTTAACTGTGCTTAACTTTGCAAATATATGCTTACTTGTCTTACTTGTTTAACATGCGCTAATTTGCCTGCTTTTAATATTGTTACTGCTATCCCAATTATCTGTTACCGCTTTATACACTGTCATCACATTCTTTCCTATCGAGTCTTGGTCGTACATTATCACACACAAATGACACACGACGGTTGTCTTTTACACCCCTCTAAACCTTCTTTCAAAATTCTCTAGTCTCATAGAACGACTTTCTTAGGTCAACTGCATAAGCCTTAGGTGAGTCGGTCCTTGGTATTGACTCACGGATAGGAAAGCCACCTTAATGTCAACGGGTCATGCATCCAACGACATACCTTTTATGGAATGACGAGCTAACCCAGATGAGACACTAAAGATCCGGAGCAAACACCTACCTAAAGCCTTTTCACTTCTTAGAAGGAAATCAAACGGAACATCCCCAAAATCAGTATGGTCATGGGCGCACTGCACAAGCTGAAGCAGTGGTGGAGAAACACTCGTCGGGAACATAAGGATGAGAGCAGAACACACTTGGGAGCATTGACCGCTTTAATGAACATCCGAGCCAACAAAGTCCTTACTAGGCTGCTGATAGAGTTTTGGGACCCAACTAAGGTGGTTATCAAGTTCGTCGATTGTGAATTGACACCAACACTGGATGAAGTCACTAGCTTCACAGAGTTGTCGTTTGCTGGGAGAAAACCAATACTACCAGTTGTCATTCCCGACCATGGGTTCCTTCAAGCATTCAGTTTGACAAACAACAGGATTTTGAGAAACATTAAAGATGAATGGGTGATCTTGGACCAGCTTATCGAAAGATTCGGACACCGGGAAAGTTACGAGTGGCATCTGGAGGTGTTTCAATGTGATCAAGCAACAAGGGATAGTCTCTGTCCCTTAATCTTTCTCTACCATTGCTGGGATTGTTGGTCTTCCCGCAAAGAAACGAACGAATCAACATCAACTTGTTGCCCCTAGTCATGGCAACTTTTCGGGGGAATCTGCAAGTCACGCTCGTCCTCAAGATATTGGCAGAGACATTTTGGGCGTTATCAGCATGCTCCAGAGGATATGACCTTTTCTAAGGTTTCAATCTACTACTCTAGATATGGACCACATAACACTTTTTTCAGAGTGAGGACCCGCCCACTATTTTATCAGCATCAGTAATATGATCATGAGTCATAACAAGAGGATCAAGCACTAGGTTATGCCGCACGGGCAAGTGGAGTGGAGAGGCATGCTGACTCATCTGAGTGGGGAATGGGTGAACTGGAAGCTTTCATGGTTATGTGGTAGGGCAATCTTGAGGAGCCGCAAAAAATACTTCATCGAGTTAGTGAGACTTGAAATAATTCAGCCATATGAACCTCTACGGGTTCTAAGACAATTTGGTCTGATCCAAGACGTGCCCCTTTGGTCAAGGACATCTTTATATTAAGATGACTACGACAGACAAATTCTAATCCCAAGGGTGAGGAGACTTCAAGATGAATGGAACGACTTGATCATGATGCCAATGGGTTAGAATTCCTGGTGCACTCCTGAATACTTCGCATGGATCAATGAGGAGGATTCAGCAGTAGCTCTGCAGATATATCACAAGATTTTGCCTCATTATCTCGTTACCATCACCATGGATCGACAAGTGGTTCCAGGGTCGGTCGATCACATGTTGCCTGAGTACAACAACGAGGAGGAGGAGATGTAAGAAGTCGAAGAGGACGCTAAGGAGGCACCTGGAGAAGAAAGCTTGGGAGGTGACTCCGAGGACGATTATTAGTGGCTGGTCGATTTCCTTTTATCTTGCACCCCTCTTCATTTCCTTAATGGAGAGCCTATAAGCCCATGCATCATTTTGTGAACTTTGAAAAGCAAAGATGTAACCACTGCTCCCATCTATTCTAATCCAAAGCCTATCAATAAAAAACCAAAGTTTTTACCGGTTCTAAATGTGTCAAATTTGATTGTTCGTCAAACATTCACGACATAGGCCTACCTCCGGCAAAGAGAGGTCCCTCGCATCTTAGGAAACGTGTTTACCTGGATATGTGAATTGATTGCTATATGTCTCATATTATTAGTTTATTGTTATCCCCCAAAAACAGAGATTGGTTTGTGTTGATACGTAATACTGGTTGAGCCAGCCGAAAATGCTCCAGTGATAGAGAAAACCCAAGGGCAATTGGGGGAAGGACGTTACCCGAAATGATGAGCACGTTGCCAGAATGGCACAGGAAATGGAGTCGCTAAGAGAAGAAGTACAGCATATTCGGGAGTTGGCACACTTTGCCGTGATGATGCTTCCGCAACCACCCCACTTCCCCTTATTGGATTCAATCTTGATAATTTCCCTTCGACCACCCAACAAATGACCAGTGTCCCAACCACAGTCACTACAAATCCCACAACCCAAGTTATACAACCATTAAACCTTACAAATCCACCAAATCCCCTATACATACAGCCTATGTACCGAATTATGTCCAAACACCACAAAACCCACCAGTCACCACCAACATAGTTCACACCCCTCCTCGTAACAATGCCATTTTGCCAACCCGACCGAGCACATACTTGCGGCAAACACCGCCACACATGAGTAGTATGGTCCACCTGTATATGCCACCTCAGAGCCTACCGTTTCCACGCCCGTCACTGTCACAGTGCCATATAAGATCAATCAATATGCTGAGATGGAGAAAGAAGCAAAGTATAAGGAAGAGGAGTTAGTGTCAAGACTGTGGTGAGTAATGAGAAAGCAGATGAAGAATCTCGAGTTTGCTCGAGGGAGAGAGAGCCTAGATTATGAGGACTTGTGTACACATCCCGATGTTGACATTCCCGTAGGGTATAAGCCTCCAAAGTTTGACATCTTCGATGAAACGGGTGATCCCCATGCACATTTGAGGGCCTATTGCGACAAATTGGTCGGGGTAGGAAGAAATGAAAAGCTAAGAATGAAGTTATTTATAAGGAGTCCGACAGGAAAAGCGCTCACTTGGTATACCCTCCATGACCCCATGAGTTAGAGAGAGTAGCAAGACATGGCGGAAGATTTTATGAACCGTTTATGGTTTAATACCAATATCATACCAGACAAGTTCGCCTTGTTGAATTTGCAGAAAAGACCCTCGGAGTCATTCCAAGAGTGCGCTTACCGCTGGAGGTCAGAGGCTTCCAGGACCCAACCCCCTGGATTATTATCAAATAAACAAGTATTTTATCAGGGCCCAAGAGGGGATTTATTTTGAAAGGATGATTGGTGTGATGGGTCAGAAATTGTGTGAGCCCGTTAAGATGGGAGACTTTTTGGATGAAGGAATCTAATAAGGCAAAATACAGTCGATGGACGCGCTGCAAGCTGCCAGCAAGGCAATTCAATCTGGTTCTATAGGCAGTGGGAAGAAGAAGAAAGAGGAAGTAACAACAATTGTCCCCTACTATCAGTGTCGTCCTCCCCGCAGAAACAATTCTTACCCCATAAACACCCATCCTTCACATACCCCACATACTCCCCAGTATACAACACCCAACTGTACTACAATGCTCAACCTCAATACAACCCACCCCGAGCCTATATAAATCTTAACCCACCACGACCATATGCCTCAGTCCAAACAACCACCCACCAAAATATAGTCGCCTATGCACCATGGCCACGCCCAAACTTTGAAGAAAGAAATCCTAGAAACTATACTCCAATCGCTGAGCCCTTAGCCTAGTTGTTTGAAAGGCTGAAGAGAGCCGTGTTGATATGCCCAGTGGAAGGGAGAATCCCCGATCAACCCTAAAAATATTTTGATACAACCAAGCATTGTGCCTACCATTTGGCCGTTCCCGGGCATGATACTAAGGAGTTTAATAGGATAAAGAATGAGATCGAGCCACTAATCAAGAGTGGATCGATCTAATGTACCCTGGCTCCACCAAATGTAAATCGTAACCCACTGCCGAACCATAGAAATCAACCTGAATTTCCTTGAAAATCCAAAGTGCTCCGATTACTGTGGACCGGTACCTAGCCCAGATTTCCTTCAAAATCCAAAGTGCTCTGATCACTTCGGACCGGTATCTATCCCGAATCTCTTTCGAATTAGAGTTCCAACCTGGGACCCTATTTGTCATGCCCCGAACCCGGGGGGCAAGACCGGCACCCGATGCCTCATCTATCCTTGCGCATCAACTTGCGACTAAGGGACTCTGAACATTTAATGTCATCTTTTGGCAATGGGGCCACATATTGCAAGACGATTTGTGAAGCAAAATATAAAACTGACCGAAAACTACTACTGGCTAAACATCAATATAAGGCAGGGCCGACAAGGCCGTCACAACTACTACAGCTAACAAACCAACATATTATACATATAAGGCCTACAAGCTCAACATACTGCTCTAACTGACAAGAAACATCTACGAACCTCTACTGATGGATGTACTGAGATCGGAACACGGCCCCGACCTACCCATAACCTATATACATATGTATACAGAATGTACACAAAACTCTAGACCCGACAACTCCGAAGGACGTGGAGCTTACCGATAAAGCTGAACTCGGGCAACACCTACTGACGAGGTCTACCTGTCTGTCTATCTGAACCTGCACGCATGAAATGCAGCGTCCCCAGAAAAAGGGTGCGTCAGTACGAAATAACGTACCGAGTATGCAAGGTAATAATATAACTGAAAGCTGAAACTATACTGATAATAATAATGGCTGAAAGTAACTAGGAGTGAAAGATAATCTGAAGATATGCTCACCTGCTGATATTGACTCAACTCTCTCAATATAGTAAGTAGAATAGTTGTCTGGCCTTATAAGGCTCGGTATATATATATCTGCTCTGCCGTAGTAGGATCGCTCATTGGCCCTCAGCCATACTAGGGTCTATATCTCGGCCAACTAGGCTCGCTCATAGGCGCTCGGCCACAACATGCTCAGTATATAACTTACCATCTGATCAGAGATTGCCCAATAGGGGCCTGCCCATCGATTATAGCTCGATCGTAATGAAAATACTGTAATACTACATATATATGCTCTCTGCTCTCTTGACTAGAACAAGACAATACTCAATTAAATATGAAGTCCCGATAAGGAGAATATTGTAACTTATGAGACTAGGAAAATATACATAAATTCGGGAGTATGAACTTCTCTTTATGCCTCGTTATCACACACATGTAATTACGAGATCATGCCAAAATGAAGGAAGGGCTTAGCCTTAACATACCTGGAGTAGGGAAAAATCCGTATGATATTCTTGAAAAAGGTTGCACCGTACTCCTTTAGAACCGCAAAATCTTTCGTTGCTATGGTGCTAATAATTCTCGTTGGAATTGTTTTGTTGCAAGAAATTTTGTTGAAACCTTGTTGGATTGAGTTTAGCGTCTGTGTTGAAATGTTTGAATTAGGAAGAAGGTTATATGATTTCTTACTTGATTATTTTAAGTCCAAATGAAGCCAAACTTACTAAATGTCTTACACATAAGTGTCATATGTATATTACTTTAGATGGCCACCATTCAATCAAGATTGTAAGTCACTTAATTTGAATGGGGGGTTGCGACGTCATGCCATTTAATCCTTATCCACTTTATCCCTAATTAATTAGGTAATATCCCATTACCCAATAATTAACCAATTACCCACAGAATTAAGAATTATCTCAACTTACTTAAAATACTACTCACTTTTAACATACCTTGTACACCTTACTATCATGGTCATGTAGTACCTTGTATGGCACTAGTCCATAAATACCGGATATTATCACTCGGACTGTATTGTATCTCAAATCAACAACCTTCAATGAAACTAATTTTCTTTGATTCGTTTACCCTTTATCTTTCACGGCATGTATTTATTGCTTGTTATAAATAGTATAAATGCTTATAATCTCAAGAAAATCTCATCCCCGAGTCTACGTCAATTAACTGAAGACGAAACTTTAATCGTACGAAAAGCGAGATGTAACATTCTCCCCCCTAGAAACATTCGTTCTCTAATGTTCTCTTAGATACTTTGGGAAATATTTTTTTTGCCAGAGTCTCGTCCGTACACTAGACGAAAACTAACATGTACGCAGCCGTAAAACTTACTATACATGCCACACATGGCCACTGTCTATAAATAGCAACACTTGGCTTCACACAACTGTCCATTATAAATTCTAAGAGTCAAAAATGAGAGCTTACCTGATGACCTACTGGCCTGAATAGAGCTGTGCTGAGATATCCCACCTCAAGCCATATCTTCAGTTTGAAATAGGTGGGGGTATTTAGACTTCATTTCTTCCTCCTCTTCCCAAGTCATCTCTTCCACATTCTTGCTTCTCCATAAAATTTTCACGGAGGCTACCTCCTTATTCCGTAGCTTGCGGATTTGTCTGTCTAGGATGGCAACCGGGTATGACAAGTCCTCTGTAATCTGTACATCATTTGTGGGCGCCACCAGGGTATGATCGCCAATACACTTTCGTAACATAGATACGTGAAAAATCGGATGGACAGACTCCAATTCCGATGGCAATTCCAACTCATAAGCTACTTGGCCCACTCTCTGAATGATCCTATAAGGCCCAATATACCCTGGGCTAAGCTTGCCTTTCTTGCCAAACCTCATCACGCCCTTCATAGGCGACAAGAATACCCAGTCATTAACCCCGAACTCTATGTCTCGTTGCCGCACGTTAGAATATGACTTATAACGACCCTGGGCTATCAATAGTCACTCCCGGATAAGCTTTACTTTCTCTATGGTCTGCTGAACCGGGTCTGGACCATGTAACCCAGATTCTCCAACATCAAACCACCCTATAATAGATCTACACTTACGCCCATACAAAGCCTCGTACAGAGCCATCTGGATACTGGAGTGGTAATTGTTATTATATGCAAACTCGATAACAGGTAAATGTTCATCCCAACTTCTTTTAAAATCCAACACACATGCTTATAACATATCTTCGAGCGTCTGAATTGTGTGCTCGGGTTGTCCATCAGTCTGTGGATGAAAAGCTGTGCTGAGATTCACCTGAGTCCCTAGACCTCTTTGAAATGACCTCCAAAAATGTGTTGTAAACTGGGCCTCACGGTCAGATATAATAGACACTGCTACTCCGTGTAGCTGCACTATCTCCTTAATATATAACCTTGCATAGTCTTCTACCGTATATGTAGATATGATCGGTAGGAAATGAGCTTATTTCGTGAGCCTATCGACTATCACCCATATGGAATTGAATTTACGATGAGAACAAGGTAAACCCATGATAAAGTCCATGTTTATCGCCTCCCATTTCCACGTCGGGATCTCTATTGTCTGCATTAGCCCTCCGGGCTTTTGGTGCTTTACCTTCACCTATTGGCAACTAGGACACTAAGCGATAAACTCAGCAATGTTCTTCTTCATACCGTTCCACCATTACACATCCTTAATGTCATGGTACCTCTTCGTCGACCCATGATCAATGGAATACCATGAATAATGTGCCTCTGACATAATCCTGTCTCGTAGCCCTGCTACATCTGGAACACATAGACGACCCCTATATCTAAGAACTCCATCTCCCTTGATCTCTAACAATGGCTTCTTCTGCTGCGGAACTCGCTCTCTCAACTCGACCAACTCTGGATCCTCGTACTGCCTTTCCTTTACTTCAGCTATGAGAGATGATTTTGTAGTATTTTGGAGTACAACTCCACCATCGCCAGAGTCTACTAACCGAACCCCCAAACAAGCCAAATTATGAATCTCTCTAGTTAATTTTCTTTTTTCGGCCTCTACATGTGCTAAGCTACCCATAGATCGACGACTTAAGGCGTCTGCTACCACATTAGCTTTTCCTGGATGGTAGAGAATGCTAACATCGTAATCTTTCAATAACTCAAGCCATCGCCTCTGTTGCAAATTCAATTCTTTCTGCGTGAGGATATATTGCAGGCTTTTATGATCTGTAAATACATCAACATGAACGCCATATAAATAATGCTTCCATATCTTAAGTGCATGGACAACTGCAGCTAATTCGAGGTCATGGGTCGGATGATTCCTCTCGTTCTTCCTTAACTGCCTTGAAGCATACGCAATTACCTTCCCATGTTGCATCAGAACACACCCTAACCCGACACCTGAGGCATCATAATACATAGCATAACCATCTGGACCCTCTGGAAGTGCTAGAACTGGAGCTGAGGTCAACATGTTCTTAAGCTCTTGGAAACTCTGCTCGCAAGCCTCCGTCCACTAAAACTTAGTTGCTTTCTGCGTCAACTTCGTTAATGGTGCCGAAAGAGAAGAAAAACCCTCTACGAACCTCTGGTATTATACTGCTAAGCCTAGAAAGCTATGAACCTCTGTTGGAGTGGTAGGTCTAGGCTAGGATTTCACAGCCTCAATCTTCTGAGTCTCTACCTTTATACCTCCATCGGATACAATGTGCCCCAAGAATGCTACAGACTTCAACCAAAACTCATATTTAGAAAACATAGCATATAATTTACTATCACGGAGGGTTTGGAGTACCGCTCGTAGGTGGTCCGCATGATCATCCTCTGAATGTGAATAAACCAAAATATCATCAATAAATACTATCACAAACAGATCTAAAAATGGCCAAATATAGGCTATTCATCAAGTCCATAAATACGACAGGTGCGTTCGTCAACCCGAAGGACATGACAAGGAACTCGAAGTGGCGATATCGGGTCCTGAAGGCTGTCTTGGGAATATCTTTCTCCCGAACTCTGACCTGGTGGTACCCCGACCTCAAATCTATCTTTGAAAAGCATCTAGCTCCATGCAACTGATCAAGCAAGTCATCTATCCTTGGAAATGGATACTTATTCTTAATAGTTACCTTGTTCAGCTACCTATAATTGATACACATCCTCAGCGAGCCGTCTTTCTTCCGTACAAACAGTACCGGTGCACCCTAAGGTGAAGTACTGGGCCTGATGAAACCTTACTCCAACAAATCTTTTAACTGCTTCTTCCACTCCTTCAATTCAGCAGGTGCCATTCTATACGGAGGGATGGATATTGGTTGAGTTCCCGGAAGCAAATCGATGCCAAAATCAATCTCTCGCTCTGGAGGAATACCTGGAAGTTCATCGGGGAATATATTTGCGTACTCTTTGACTACTGGAATAGACGGAAGTGTAGGTATCTCAGCATCTGCATCTCTAACTAGCACAATATGATAAATGCACCATTTGGCGATCATCTTCCTCGCCTTCAGATAAGAAATAAACCTACCTCTATCTGTCGCTGTATTACCTACCCATTCAAGGACTGGCTCACCCGAAAAATGAAATCTAGCTATCTTTGCTCGACAATGAACAGTGGCATAGCAAGCTGCCAACCAGTCCATGCCCATGATAGCATCAAAATCCAATATCTCTAGCTCAACTAGGTCGGCTGAGGTCTCACGACCACAAACTGACACCGTACAACCTCGGTAAACCCGTCTAGCAATAATCGATTCTTCGACCGGTGTAGATACCGCCAAAGGATCACTTAGTATTTTAGGCACTATACCAAACTTCCCCGCGACAACTGGGGTAATACATGATAAAGTAGATCCCGGATCTATCAAGGCATAAGCATCGTGAGAGCACATGGTCAACATGCCTATCACAACATCTAGTGAGGACTCCTGGTCCTGTCGACCTGCTAAAGCATAGCTACGATTCCGATTACCACCTGAACTGGAACCTCTACCTCTACCTCGACCTCTACCTGCCGAAGACTGAGACTCGCGCCTTAAAGGATGCACAGACATAGATGATCCTGTTGTTGAATTTGTTAGTTGTGCCATACCCCCAGAATCTCTATTTGGGCAATCTCGCATCATATGCCCTGGACGTCCACATGTATAACAAGCATTAGAACCGGCTCGGCATTGGCCTAAGTGTCCTCTACCACAGATGTCACACCGTGGCAGAAATGGCCATGTCTGCCCTGAACCTCGCTGTTGCTGCAAACCCGACGCCCGAGAGATTCACCTGGTCCTGACTGAGTATAGTGGTCATACCTGTAACCCTGTAGCTGAGGTGGCGGAGGCCTAGGTGGCCGTTCGAAGTATTGGGGCCTGTAACTTCCCTGGGATTGCTCCTGAGACCTGGTAAACCTCATCATCTTACGCTGTCCTGACTCAGTCCTCTCTATACCCTGCTGTCGATGCCTACCCCTTTCAATATTCTGGGCGAATGCCTGAATCCGAGAGAAATCCATACTATCCTGCAATGCAGCAGTGGCACATGCCTCAGTCAACTCTGGGGCCAACCCTACTATAAACCTATGAATCCTGTCCCATATAGTAGCAACTATGGATGGTGCATATCCGGCCAATGAGTCAAAATGGAGACTATACTCTCGAACACTCATATTGCCCTGCTTGAGGGCTAGAAATTGATCGACTCGAGCCTGTCGGATCTCCCGTGGTAAGTACTGGTCAAGGAAGGCATCCGAGAAATTCTCCCAAATAGCTGGAGGTGCATCACGTCCCCTGGACCTTGCCCATCCCTCGTACCAAAGGATGGCTATATCTCGTAGTCGAAAAGCTGCTAGCTCAACTGCCTCTTTCTCCGTGGCATGCATGACCCAAAAGATCTTGTGAAGTTGATCTATGAAATCCTCTGGGTCCTCCCTCTGATCTGTCCCAGTGAACTCTGGGGGAATCAAAGCAATAAACTCTCGGACCCTTGAACTCCCAAAGCCCTCAGAAGATCCTACACTAGCGGCTGCCCGAGCATGTTGCTGGGTAGCTACCAACTATGTCAACAAATGCACCGCACTCCTCAAGTCCTGATCGGATGGAAGGGAAGGGGGAACTGGATGTGCGGTCTCCATAGGAATCTCCTCAGGTAGTGGAGGAGCCGGTAATGGCTTAGTAGGGGTCTCTCCCTGGGGCTCCGATTGGGCTCCACGTACTGGGGATACCCTGATAGTCCCCTCACCTACTGCTGTATCTCTTATCTGGCTAGCCGTAGTCTTCCTAGTCACCATCATCTGTGCATGCAAATGCCAATGCGTAAGTTTAACTCAAATTTCCTATAACTCAGTTCTATAGCACGATTTAGATTTAAAAGAAGGGTAACCAACTCCTAAATGCCCTGTAGTCCCCTGCTTATATAATGTGGTGCACAACACATCTATAAACAAGACCCTACTAGACACTGCTTGTAGACTCCCTAGGATAGAACTGCTATGATACCACTTTAATCACGCCCCGAACCCGGGGGGCAAGACCGGCACCCGATGCCTCATCTATCCTTGCGTATCAACTTGCGACTAAGGGACTCTAAACATATAATGTCATCCTTTGGCCATGGGGCCACATATTGCAAGACGATTTAACGAAGCAAAATATAAAACTAAATGAAAACTACTACTGGCTAAACATCAATATAAGGCGGGGCCGACAAGGGCGTCATAGCTACTACAGCTGACAAACCAACATATTATACATACAAGGCCTACAAGCCCAACATACTGCACTAACTGACAGAAAACATCTACAAGCCTCTACTGATGGATGTACTGAGATCGGAACAGGGCCCCGACCTACCCATAACCTATATACATATGTATACAGAATGTACACAAAACTCTAGACCCGATAACTATGAAGGACGTGGAGCTTACCAATAAAGCTGAACTAGGGCAAAACCTACGGAGAAGGTCTACCCGTCTGTCTATCTGAACCTGCACGCATGAAATGCAGTGTCCCCAGATAAAGGGATATCAGTACGAAATAATATATTGAGTATGCAAGGCAATAATATAACTGAAATCTAAAACTAAACTGATAATAATAATAGCTGAAAGTAACTGGGAGTCAAAGATAATATGAAGATATGCTCACCTGCGGATACTGACTCAACCCTCTCAATATAGTAAGTAGAACAACTATCTGACCTTATAAGGCACGATATATATATATATATATA